>CM076581.1:1500291466-1500539999 GCA_034641835.2 Pinus albicaulis
TTTACAGATTTCACTAGATGACTGTGGATGTTTTACAAGAAACTAAAGATAGCATTATTTGCCTATCAGCAATCTTTGGAAATATCATTGCCTTCATCATCCTAAGTTTGACTATTTTTCACTGAACTTTCCTATCTTTTGCCTTCTCAAAATTTCACCCTGCTGCTCTAAGTAAACTCCATTTCTTGGGCCTATTTTCCTCATTCTATCACCTCACGTGCACCCTCATTCATCCCTTTTTTCCCCTCTAAAATCCATTTTAATTTCCTCTAAAAAACCCTCCTAAACACCCCTTATCCATCATTTTCCCCTAAAGAGTTTCTAACAATGTAAAATTTCCTTTTACATTGTTTAAATTTACCTTTTTAGCCTATCAGACCCTTAAAAACTTATAAAAACTCTGTTTTTGTAATAAAACCCGCCCTTTTTTGTAAATATTGGCCTTAAGCCCCTTTTCGACCTAAAACCTTAGCCCCTCACTCATACGACCCTAACCCTGACCTTCCGCTATTCTCTTAAGCTCCTTTCTTTCTCAGCCTCCGGTCCCTGTTACCCCCACAGGACCATTCCCTCCGCCTATTCTTAAGCCCCTTCCTCCATACAACTACATTTCCGCCCTTTCATTTTATTTACCCCCTACAAACCTTATAATAGCCCCCCAAACCGTTGAAACATTAAAGCGGGCCCCACTCTCCACTAACTTCGTTGCCCATTCACCTTGCGCCATCTGTCCATCGGGTCCCATCTTCCCAAACCTACGCCCCGCTCCTAGGCCATGTCCGCATTTTCGATCTCTCTCCTCGAGATTTGACGGTCCAAATCCTATATCGTGCGGAAAATAACGCTAAAGGTTAAAACCCTCAACCTGCGCGAAATGGGAAATTTCACCCTACCATGTGGCAATCGATCAGTGGAATCGCATCCAATTGAATCGAAACCACTTACTGCTCATCACCCATGCGATAAAACACCCTGGTTTTCTGAAACCACCTTTTCATCCCCGCGTCCAAATTCAAATCTCTCCGCTCCTGTTTGAATTTTCCCATGGTTCAGCCTTCGGAACCATGCCCCTCTGCTCCATTTCTCCTCTATAAACGCCTCCCGACAGCTCCAAACCTCAAAAAATGCAGTTTGACCCCTCCCATAGGTTTTCAAATTAACCTTTGATTATGTTTCTTGTAGGTTTTTAATGGCAGTGATGCCCAAAGGGGCATTCTAATGGTCAAAATAACCTCTGGATGACGATCCAGGAGGTAAAATAACAAAAGAAGGGCCAGGAGGGGTAGCTTAAAGTTTACCCTCGATGAATCATGATCATCGATGGGTTATTCAACCCTCTAACACATAAATACCGCCTCCCTGCACACAGACAAAGTGAACAAATAGTGAAACAATGAAGGAAATGAAGATTGAAAGGATTAATGGCCTAATCCTAAACCAAAAGATAAAATAGAGGATTAGCCACAAAGACAGTGATGAATGGATGAAAGTCAAAGGTTTAAAAGAAAAAGATGAATAAATAAACAATCATAAAGAAGAATGAAGGATAAGGATAGTAAAGCAGATTATAAAGGTTAAATCAAAGTTCAAAGGCCTAATACAGAGTGTTATGATTAAAACAAAGGCAGATCAACCCAAAGATAGCTTCAAATGACTCAACAAAGGAGAAATTACTTCTTCGAAGACAAATTTGCCACCTACAACATGTTTTCTTTCAATAAAGGCATCAGGCAGTTATTACACAGTCAGAGATATTTTGAAGCAGCTCAACAATTATTACAAATTTATTACAAAGCCTTTAAAGTCAAATATTTCAACTAAAATAACTTAGAAGTTAAGACAAAGTTATTATTTCAGAGTAACTCTTTCAGATATTTTTACCTTGGGCCTTGCATGGTCTCAAAGGTCAAAAAATCATTAACTCTGTAATAAATAACATTTAAACACCCTAAATTGGCAGCACCTCCACATTTGTATATAAATATTGCATGTGAGCTTCATTTTAAATGTTGGTTACTTGATGTTATTGGACTGATTCTTGCTGCTGAGTTAAATTGAAGAATGCTAGATTGAACTGAAGAAAGCTCTGAGTTGTAGAGAGTTATTGTACATGGAGTATTGTAACTAGTTTGATGATCAATAATACAAGCACATTCACAGGATCCTTGAGTTATATCAATGTTGAAGTTTTCCTAAATTGTCATTGTTTCCTCTTATGTTTTCCATTATGTCCATTTTTCTCTGATAAAGAAACATAAGTTTTAGATTAGGATTTGTTGTTTCAACACCCTATTTATGTCTGTATTCTTTATATTTATGTTTTCTTTTGAAAGGTTTGATTGGAGGATTATTAATTGCTTCCAGTTACATCTAGCTTGTTGTCTTGGGAATGATTCAATAGAGTGAAACCAAGGAAATCTATGGCGAGCCCTTGTTCCTTTGAGTAAGACTTAAGATATTGTTTTTAGGACCGTTCCTTAAAGTATACTTACTAAAGTCTAAACCAGAGAGGTTTTTGGTTTGCCTTGCCCTCTGGTCTGCCTTGAAATGCTGCTTTAAAGAGTCTTTGAGAGTTAGTCAAAAGAAGATTAGATTATTTCTGTTTGATCTTAGACCATTCTGACTGTTATCTTACATGTTTTCTTTATCTGAAAGTAGTTCTTGAATTACTGGATTGTTGTATTAGAGGTTTGCTTATTAAAGTTTGTCCAAAGAAGTCTATGGTTTGCCCTATCCTTTGGCTTGCTCCAAACAGTTACCTTAAAAGGATTTTCTTCTCTAAGTTGAGCTAGAAGATTCTTAATTGACTATAGCTTTGCTGCCTTCAAAACTATTACTGTTTCATATCACAACCTAATCTAAAGAATCCACTTCATGTAGTTAGCTTGCCCTATGAATACCGTTGCAGAGTTGATGAGCAATTAAATCCTTTTATGAATCCATAGCCCAATGGATTGATGTTTTCAACAGTCTATTTGTTTAGCTGAAACATTCCCTCAATCAGTCACACCATTGATCATTCAATCTATCAATTAATCCAACCAAAAACAACAAGTCTTTAGAACTTCATAACTAGCCTAAAATCTTAAACAAAGAGCACAAAGATATATCAATTGAAAACACCTTTATAGAGAGATCCCTCTCTGAATCCAGGAAGGCTAGATCCTAGGATTCCAAAGTGGTTTTGATGTGGCCCCTACAGTGTTTGTTTTTTCCACTCTTGCAAATTACAGGGGGCCAACACGGTGCACGGGGTTTTTATTTGTGTACCGGTGCGTTTGCACTATGTCGCCCCGGGTGGTTTCTATTTTCGTGTGCTTTTATGAGGCACCGGTGCGGCGTAGTTGTAACGCACTGGTACTCTAGAGTAATATGACACACCGGGCATGGTGTTCGATGAGCCAATGTTTTGTGTGGTGTTTTCGCCATATTTCTTTTTTATTTAACCTGGTTTCAGTGCGCGGAGTTTATAGGTTTCCGGTGTGTTTCTATCATTCCGCCCTAGGCTGTTTCATTTTTCGTGTGCTTTTCATGACGCATCGGTGCTGACGATTTGACACGCATTGGTGTAGCTCCTTAAGATAAGGCATCGAGCGGGTGTGTACGGAGCGCATGGTTTCCGGTGTGCCAATGTTTTGTGCGGTTTTTTGGCCGTAATTTTTTTTTTTATTTAACCCTCTACCGATGCGCAGGGTTTATGGGCGCCCCAGTAAGTTTGATTTATTCCACACCGGGCGGTTTCTATTTTCGTGCACGTTTTCTGAAGCACCGGTGCGGAAGAGCTGTGAGGAACCGATGCTCTATAGGAATATGGCGCATCGGGCGGGTGTGTTAGGAGCGCACGGTGTCCGGTGTGCCTATTTTTTGGGTGGTTTTTTGGCCGTAATTTTTTATTTATTTAACCCTGTGCCGGTGCGCGAGGATTTCAGGGCGACTCGGTGCGTTGGCGACTTGGGCGGTTTTTATTTTCGTGCGCCTTTTATGAGGCGCCGGTGCGGAAGTTATGTAAAGTACCAGTGCACTACAGAAATACAATGCACCGGGCGGGTGTGTATGGAGCGCACGGTGTCTGGTGTGCCAATGTTTTGATCGCACCGGTGCGTTGTACGATGATAGCAGCATCGGATGAAATACATCCGCAAAAACCTCTGCCTGCCAACCTCCTTTAGGAACCTCCGCTAGAAATGAATATTTGGGGTATTTTTATAAGGGGTTCCTCAAAAACATAGGTTAGAGGGTCTTTTCCTCGTAGTGAAGTTCCCTTGATGATAGTCAACCTTGTACTCTTTCCTTTGTCTTGACTCCTCTTCCACTTCGACCTTCTTCTTCTTCAAACCTTTGACCTCCTATAATTAGGTCTGCAATCCTAATTCAAAAATCTTAACTTGTACATAAGAATTTTCTTATGCCTTGATTTACTTTGCTTGTTATGGAGTCTCCTTTTAGCTTGAATTGACCTTCCTTAAGACTTCAATCTTGGAAAAAACCTTATTGCAGCAGATGGTCTCCTCTTTCTTCACACATGCGACAACAACACTATCCTAAAACATACCCAGGACCTGAAGCTTAGAACTCCATTGAACTTCCTTCTCCTTCCACTGATATTTAGGCTTCCTCGTTGTACTTCGCACATCTTACTGATAGATGACTGAAAATTTTCCTTAGAAATGATGTCGAGCAACCTTATTTATAGTTGTTTCCATGTCATTTGGAGGAGATATTTATTCTATTTTGTAGTCGACATGAAGGAGATGTATTGTGCTTGTATTGGAGGGATTTTAATACCTATTAAATGACTCATATAAAATGTAACATGTCCAAGAAGGGTCCTTCTTACATGACATAGAATCAAATTGACTTTTATGACTAGATGAAAAATCCTAAATGCTCACAATGGGAGCAATCACCAAAATAAAATTCATTTCTCATGAAACCCATGAGACAAGCATTATAATAATAATTTTATTTTCCCCTTTTCATCAATTACATAAAATCAAAATTACACGTGTCATTATGAACACTGAACCTAGTTACATTTTTCAACACTCCCTCTTAACTAGGGATGTATTCATAATGGTACTTGGTCATTATCAATCTGAATAATTTATCATAAGAAGGGCTGGATTGGTAACCCATCTGTTTAGAATCATACCAACTAGAATTGTCACGTAGCAAGGCCTTGACTAACATCTCTATCTCTCCACAAGATATGAGAACAATGTTGGCGATACTAATGATGTGTAGACACCCTCATCATTGTCTCTCTCGAAACATACCTCACCTAGGTTCTCATGTTTTGTTCCACCAGGACTATTATTATATTAGATTCCCAATCCTAAAAGAATATTAGTCCTTAATGACCACTCTTATCTTGGATGCCCTAATACATCCTCAAAGAGAATAAGATGCCAGATTTTTAGCCAATCCTCCATTTTTTCTTCCCAAGTGAAGACAAGAATTATGTGTCTATCTCTCCCTCTTAATTAGGGAGGACATATATATTCCAAGAAAGGGATGTACTCATTCCTATGCAAGGAATGTACCTAAGCTCCCTCTTGGCTTAGGAATTTTTCTTCCAAGTTTCTACCAAGTAAGAAACTTGTCTCTAGTCTCCCTCTTAATTAGGAACCTACAACAGCTCCTCAGGTGGAGATGGTGGGACAACCAACTGCTTTAAGAACTCCTCCTCATGATGTCATAAACTTATTTTTGTTATCTAGGATTATTCATGTTTGGGACTTCTACATAGGGCACTGAACATCCATCACTTTCATCCATGATTCAACCATGTCATCATTGGAAAGTGACCCATCATTCCATATCTGGCCTTCCTTCATGCCATGATGCTTTCTTTATTCCATGTTTACTTAAGGGCATTTCATCATACTACATGTGCATCAATAGTGGAAGACATCCATAGATCTTCCCTTGGCAACTCTACATAAACACATCTAGATATTTGTTAAAAAATAAAGGAATGAACATTACCTTTGTGATGGTCTTTCATCATGTGTTATAGCATCATTTTTCACCTTCATGTGTGAATAATGATTGTATCTTTGGCCCTAGGCACCCTTTCCTTCCATACTTGAACAAATTCATTAAAACAGTGTTAAAATTCCCATACGCGATTATGCCTAGACTTTTCCGCGTATATACGCGAGTTCGTTCATACTTTTATGTGTATGCCATTTAAATCATTAAAAAAAATATAAATTCCTTATTTTCGTGGCAGGGTGATGGTTATTCCCATAATTCAACCACCCCAGCCCATGGCCCAACTATTTCCAACTTCTGAAACTAATTAGAGGGAGTATAAAAGCCCCTCATGTGTATGGCCTAAGGGAGAGAGAAAATTATAGATATTATACTCTGTTGGATCCCTATGTCAAGTCTGATGTTCCCGTGCCTCTTGCACTTCCCAAGTATATTCAAGAAACCCTTGTTTCCTTGAAGATGATCATCATCTTATATGACATCTTGTGTGCACACATCTTGGAAGAATCCTAGCGAGGTGAGGGCTGGATGGATCCAGAGGACGGTCTACTCGAAGGTCGTGGAAGGATTCAGGTGATCTTTCCACTTTCTATTCTTGTACATGCCATTTATAATAAGAAGTACCGTCTTGTTCCTGAATATTCACGTGTCTATATATGTGTAAATATTGTTAGTTAAACATTCCGTATTGCTTATATGATATTATACATGGATTATACTGACATCTAGGAACAATATATGTTGTACAACTAGTTTTTCGTGTTCATTCTTTCTTGATTTCCAGGTTACGAAGCACGAGGAGTTGCTGGGGGTTTGAACCTTACGGGATCTACATCAAACAAAGGACTTTTGGGTAAGTTCCGCAATTGATTAAATCTAGTTTTCAGCATAAAAGATAGGTTAAGTGAGTCCTTCTTGAATGGTATGCCCCTGATATGTGAAGGTTGTCGACCCAAAAACCTTTAGAGAGTTATTTCCCGAAACAGAAATGGTGACTCCACTGGGGATCAAAATTTTGTGATTTCCCTTTGGGTTGTTTCATCTGTCTTGAAGGTTTCCAATAGTTTTAGTCATTTTTTCCAGTCCAGTAAATCTTTTTCCAGTCAGACTAAAGACTTGGTCTCTTGATCAGGCTTGACCTTTTTTATTTTTTCTTATTTACCTTTCCATACGTGGTTTATTTCCTGCACAGTTGCGTATATACACTATTTTGTGTAAAGGGACCCACATATACGCGAGTTTCCTTTACAACAGTCGCGTATGCATGCTAGTTGTAAAACTACTACAGTGCGTATGTTTGGGTAGATTTTGAAATTTTTGGTTTTAAGATTTTTTGGTCTTGTCTGCCTGTGGGGACTTGTTCCTGTGACATCTTTGAAGTCTCTGAACTGTGTTTAAAATGGTTTTATGCTTGTTTCTCTCTTGATTGTTTGAAGACCGGATCATTTGGTGAAATCTTCGTTTATTGTGCTTGCAATTCTGGCTTGACCACCAAGATATTTTTCTGAAGATTCTTGGCTGTTCTGAGTATTCAGGACAGAGAGCTTTTGCTTATTTTCTCTTTCCTAACTTTATGAGTTTCTTTGCATCTTGATTTTTGCCTCTTTTTTCATTTGGTTTTCTTGATTTCATTGGCTAGGTCTTGTTGCAATTTTCGAAGAGTCTCTTTTGATTCTTTGATGTCTGAGTTTGCCGCAAGTTTATGCTATTGTACTGAGTTGATTTGTTGAGTTTCTTGTCTTCCTCTTGCTCATACAAGTCCTACTACGAGAGTAGCATAGTTGGCTTAGAGCATCTTGTTGAAGTTTTGCTTGAAATTTGAAGTTGGTTTGGCTTAGTAATTTGATAGTTTCTTAGTTTTTGAAGTCTCTTTTCTTCATAAAATTCAAAATCCAAAAAAACATTTTTTGTTTCCCATTGCTTCTGTTTTGATTTATAGTTTCTTTTCATCTTTTTGAAGCCTTGTTGAAGTCTTTATTCTTCGGTTCTTGAATTTATTAGGAAGGGAGTCTTCTTTTGATTTCATTTTGTTATATTAAGTTTGATTTTTGGCATTTTTATACCTTGAGCTTCTGATTTGGAATTAGACTAGTGGACTACCAAAAAGTGATTGAACCTTGGTATCATTAGAGATTTCTCTTTGCTTTATTAGGTCTTGCATCTTAGAATTTGCATGCCATTAGTAATTTGCATTAGGTGCACATAATCATTTTAGTATTTTTCATAGTTTTCTATGTGTGAGGTCTGGTTATCTAAAAAGAAAAGTAAAATATATAGTCTCGTAGAACCTGTGTAGAAATCATTCTTCATCGAAAGGAAATCAGTGCATTTGCATATAGTTTGGTTTTCATTGGTTTCTTGTTGCATCATGCAAACATCATTGGTTTCATTTCCATATGCCCTTGACATAAAATAAAAACCAATTAAAATAAGCGATATAAATTAAAAACAACTAGCAATTTTTTTTAAAAGTATCATGCATCAAATAGCTAGGTTGTAGGGCCTTGGATTAGGTTAGTGGAGATTTAACTCTCCAAGGCCACTCAGATTTTGAAACATAGAAGTTTATTAATGAGCGAAATCCAACATCGTTAGGTGGACCGAGAAAGCTCTCCTACAGAGAGTCAAGCGCAAGGGAAAGTGCAGGTAGAGAAGAGAGATACCCCCTCTCTTATTTGCTAAATATTAACCTAAGACCGTTCCACCTGGCTGTTGATACAGATTGGTGTCCTTAGTTGCCCATCCTAGGTATCACATAGGTGACTGCGGTGGGGGAATACCCGTGGTACTTGAGGCAAACCTTGTATCACTTCCAGCAGTACTTCTGGAGGGTGCTTTTGCGAAGCTTGGGTACTTGCACCAGAAAAGGCTGTTGTTAGGAGGTTAGCGTAACTTCCTCTATTACCTTCGCTAGTGGATTTGGGTCGTAATTACCCCAGACTGCTTTCGGGAGGTCCTATTTTTTTCTTTCCTGTATTTTGGTGTCCGATCCTAATCACCCAAAGTGGAAATACTTGAAGGCCGTTTGCTTGGCTGTATCTTAGGGACTTTGTAGTGAGTGCTCTTTGCTCCTAGCTTGCTTAGCTTTATACTTTTTGAGTCTAATAAATCTTTTAAAGTGGCTAACCGATCGATTCGTCAATCGAGATAGCTTTGTGGGTTGTCTTCCGCAAGTGCCAAGCCTTATTTAAGAAGGTGTAGGAGCAATTCAGAAGGTGGTTATCACCTAGTATTATCTGACACAGCGGAGAGAGATCCTCCATTAGGACTTGAAGTTTCTGCAGCTGGTCTTGGTGTTGGTGTCAGTACTGAGAGGAGTACTCCACCCACCTCGAGAGTTTTATTTCTAGAAGTAGAAGTAGAGGAAGTACCTCAATCTCTTGAATCACTTTCGTCTCCTATTTCTTCTAATTCTCCATTTATTATCGAGTACATCGGACCTAAGTATGAGAGACCCAAGAGTCCTTATCCATCACATTCTCACCTTTCGATGGCCACGACTAGGAACATAGCTTCATCTGTGAGTTCTACAAGTATTTAGACTCCTCCTAAAAGTGAGGAAGGAGGCACTATTTCTATATCTTTGATTTCTTCTAGTACTGCTGTGTTTGGTTCCGGTTATACCCAAACACAGGCTTCTCAATCTGGTCCCTTTTGTCTTGGAATGTCTGTTAATGGAATTCCTCTATTTTCCTTTTCTACTGCTACAACTACATCCGCACCCATCTCCTCTATGGCTAGCAGATCGAATTCTTTTCAAGGGTTCCCCTTTGGAAGTGGACATATTCCTCACTCGAATCCTTCCTTAGGATCTTTTCCTTTTACTTCCCAGACTCAGAATTTTAATCCATGGTCTGGACGTCAAAGTTCTACTGCCTTCACGGGGTGGAACCATATCTTTACGGCAGTAGGGGCAGGGAATCAGTTTCTCGCTGGTCACCAAGGGAATGTTCCTGTCTCTTCATCTAGTGCTTATTAGGATTTTTCTCCCTTTTCAAATGCTTGGAACCCTTATCAGGGGGTTTCTTCTTCATTCACTACTTCAGCGGGGGGAACTGGTCCGGTTTATAGTAACTCTATGTTGGGAGGGGGTCCTTCTCTGAATGCTGGGTCACAAGGGTTTTCCTATGGCCCAAATTTTTCTACGAACTCCTTCTAGAAACTTGGTGCCTCATCAAGTCTAGGGTATTATTTTCAGAATGTGGGAAATCCCTCCTATCAAGGATGGAATTCTCAGGCTCCTCCTCGTTTACCATTTATGGAAACTTTAAACTTGCCAGATTTGTTGAAATATACTAATGATCCAATCCTCTATAGTCCAGGGTGGCCTCCGATCCCTACCAAACTACCTCCAGACATTCCAAAATTTGAAGGAAAGAATGGAGAGGATCTGGCAGATCACATCACCACTTTTCATCTTTGGTGTTCTTCAAACTCCCTGATCGATGATGCGATTAGGTTGAGATTATTTCAGCGCACCTTGATGGGAAATGTAGCTAAGTGGTATATTGAGTTACTTGGGGGCAGTTTTGCCACTTTTGGAGATTTGGCTACCATGTTTTTAAATCACTTTCAGTTGCGTGTTCGTTATGATGTCGGGACTGAACTCTTGGCTAATTTTAAGCAGGACAAGGCAACCCACATTTCTGATCATATTCAGGAATGGTGGAGAAGGAAGCGGCTCATTAAAGCCTACATTTCGAATGAATTCCTTCTAGAATGGTTTTTGAAATCATTGCAGCCAAATATTTCGAAGGATGTATCCCTATCAGGGGTATTTTCAGAGGAACAGGCTATTTTCAGGGCCCAGCAATTAGAACTGATTTACTCTCAGTTTGGAGTCCTCAATAAAATATTTCCTGATGCTCCTCTCTCCAAATTGGATTTGTCCAAAACTAAACCTGGTCCTCATGGTGATGGACTTATTGGATCGATCAATAGCGGTGCAGCTAACCTACTTAACCAATTGCAGCAGTTGTCCATACAATCTCCTTCTTCGGGTCAGGCTGTACCTTCAGTGCCCACCTCTTCCCAAGCTTTGTCAATAAATGCTGTCCAGACTTCAAACCCTAAAGGAAATAAAAAATCCGAGGAGAAGAAGAAAGGACGAAATAATAATAGAAAGAAGGGAAAATATGGGAAGGGCGATGCAAATAAGTCCAATGAGCATGTTGGTGAGGGACAAAAGGATAAAAGGAAAGTGAAATTTCCATGAAAGTTATGTACTGGAGATCATATTACTCAACTTTGTCCTAAAATTCAAGATGCACAGCGCTTGTTATCTCAACAGGGATCTTCCAGTTCCCAGGCTATGTTAATAAACCCTTTTCCCTAAGGGCAACAATTAGTTGTTGGCGCGAATCAAAATACTGGGTCTTCCTCTGGCGACACCCAGGAAGGGGAAACTCCATCAAACATATATATGATGAGTGCTCATGCAGATATCTCTACATGATCTTGTGATTATGGTATAGCTGAGTCTTCAAAAGCTAAGAGTACTTCTGATACTACTGAACCACTTCACATTCCGAAGCCAACTGCTGAGCCCATACCTTGGATGCTGAAAGCATCTACAAAGCGAATGAAAATTAATCCAAATGCCAAGGCTGCTTAGAACTACTCTGTTGTAGAAGATCTGGCCCAGAGTCCTTGTGCTATGTCTGCTCTTGAGGTGCTCCAGTCTTGTCTAACTCAGCGAAGTGCTCTTCTTACTGCTATTGGGGCTGTTGATCTGAAAAACTCTCTTATGATTACATTTGATATGACTAATTTTAATAAGAGACTCCCACATCATATGGCTTTCCATATTAAATCATTGTATTGAAGATTCACTATATTTCAAACATTCGTTGATGAGGGTGCTTCCACATGTGTGATGTCTCTCGCATGCTGGAAAGGAATCAGATCTCCTGCAGCTGTTCCATCGACCACTCTTCTGACCGCGTTTGATGGTCATTCTCACAGGCTGCATGGTATTGTACCGGCTTTGCCCATCTGTGTTGGGGGCAAAACTATAAATATAGAGGTTGAGATAGTTGATGCAAGCTTGGACTACAACCTTCTGTTGGGGTGAAACTAGATTTATGAGATGGATGCTATTGCGTCCTCCTTTTTTCGTATTGTTTGTTTCCCTCACGAAGGGAGGATTGTCACAGTTGACCAACTGGATTGTTCTCTTGTAGACCAGAATGCATCTACTGACTCAACTATCCCTTTGGTGGATAATGTGAAGCCACCTGTTGAGAATCTTGGGGTCGGAATGTATTCTTCTCTGATGGGTACTTTCGAGATTCCACCTCCTTTCGTTCATATAAATGAAATTTCATCCTCCAGGGCTCCTATTCGAAGAGAGTTCTTCCGAACTCATTATTTTTCAGATCCTTGGACCTTACCTTCCCTTACTGCCACATTAGCGGAAGGTCAAGTGGGTGGAATGGAATTTCCGATGTCTGCAACAGAGATTGCTTATAAATCCATTGTTGACTCTGTAGAATCCATTCCCATTTCTCTTTCACCAAAGGAATTGGATGGCGATGTGGCTCCAACTTGGACACTTAGTTCTTCTTCCTCCCAGGATTGCCTAGATACCACTCTTCCATCTGAAAAGGCTATCTTGGAAGCTACGACTGGTGTAGATAGACCGTGGGATGATTTTCATCATCGGTCTTACTTTCTACCAGACTTGAATGAAGTTGAGTCAAGTTTTCCAAGTCCTTAGTCTTCTGGTCCTGTTCACCCAGTCCTGAACCCTTTAGCACCAACACAGGTATTTTATTAAGGGAACATGGCTGTGATTTCTCTGACTATCCCGGTGAACATCTCGAGGAACCCCAACGTTATTGAGAATGTCTTCATTGGAGCTGAATGTTCCCCTGAAGATATTCAAGTTTGCACCGATCTCTTTAAATATTTAAGGGATGTGTTCACTTGGTGTTATGAAGAAATGCCTGGTATAGATCCATCTATTGTCCAACATGAGATCAAGACCTATGAGAATGCTAAGCCTATAAGGCAAAAGCTTCGTCCGGTCAACCCTAGGAAGGCTACAGCTATCAAAGCTGAGGTAGAGAAGCTGCTCAAGGCAGGATTCATTTTCCCTGTTCCTTTGACTGAATGGGTTTCAAATCCAGTCCCAGTGGACAAAAAACAAGGAACAATTCGCGTTTGCATTGATTTTAGAGATCTTTATAAAGCATGTCTGAAAGATAATTACCCCACACCATTCATAGATCAGATTATCGATGAGTGTGCGGGCAATGAAATTTTCTCCTTCATGGGCGATTTTTCCGGATATAATCAAATTACTATCCGTCTTGAGGATCAGCATAAGACTACATTTATTTGTCCCTGGGGTTCCTTTGCTTACAAAAAAATGCCTTTCAGCCTTAAAAATGTTGGAGCCACGTTTCAGCGGGCCATTTCATATGCCTTCCACGACATCAAACACATTATCGAGGCATACTTGGATGATCTAGCTGCTCATTCTTGCAAGAGAATTGATCATCCTTCTCACCTTCATCATGTATTTGAACGGTGTCGTTTTTACAAAATCTAGTTGAATCCAAACAAGTGCATTTTTGAGGTCAGATCTGGTCGGTTGTTGGGGTTTATTGTGTCTATGAAAGGGATTCAGGTAGATCCCTTCAAGTTTGAGGCAATAATTCGGTTGCCTCCCCCGTCATCTATTTGTCAACTTCAAAGTCTACAAGGAAAAGTTAATTTTCTACGGAGATTTATCATTAATTATGCCAAGATCACAAGAGGATTCATGAGATTATTAAAGAAAGGAGTCCCATTTTTGTGGGATGACTTTGCTCAATGCTCATTCGATGCTTTGAAAAAAGCATTGACCTCTACTCCTGTCCTGAGTCCACCTGATTACAACAGGGATTTCCTCTTGTATCTCGCAGCAGCAGAATCTACTATCGGTATGGTTCTGATTTAGGAGGATGATGCTCTTGCTGAGCATGTTATATACTACCTTAGTCGAGGTTTGGTAGGACCTGAACTCCGGTATTATTCGATAGAAAAACTCACTTTAGCAGTTGTCCATGTTATGCAGCGGCTCAGACATTATATTCTTCTTCAAAAAACTTATGTTTTGGCAGCAGTCAATACATTTCAGTTTGTTCTCAGCAGGCGAGTGATTGGGGGAAAATATAATCAATGGATTATGATTTTACAGGAATTTGATCTTGAGTTTATGTCTGCCAAGTCCAAGAAATCATTAGTTTTCGCAGAATTAATTTTTGAGTTGCCCTGTGGAGAGGATATAATTTATGATTAATCCTTTCTGGATGAGCATCTTTTTCTCATCTCTTCATAGGATCCTTGGTATGGGGATCTCATTGTATATCTTCAGACTGCGAATTTTCCTTCAAATGTTTTGAAAGATGAGCGCCGTAAGTTACGTCACCTAGCTAAAAATTACTTGATCATTGGTGATACTTTATACTGTCGGGGGGTCGATTCGATCCTAAGACGTTTCTTAACTCTCGAAGAAGCTAAAGTTGTGCTAAATGATTGCCACAGTGGAGCTTGTGGTGGTCATTTATCCAGGCTTGCTACAGCCCAAAATATCTTGTGTGATGGATACTTTTGGCCTTCGATTTTCAAAGATTGTATTGAGTCAATCAAATGGTGTCATCCGTGTCAAGTGTATACTCGAAAGATGCGCACCCATCCAACTCTGCTCTTCCCAGTTGTCACTGTCGGTCCATTAACAAAGTGGGGTATTGATTATACTACTTGTAACCCGCCTTCGGCTAAAGGTCACAAGTACATTATTGTAGCAGTCGACTACTTCAGAAAGTGGGTCGAGGCTATGCCTACTTTTGGGAATGACGGTGAGACAGTAACTCTTTTTCTCTTCAATCAAGTTATTTCTCGTTTTGGTATTCCTAAGGAGATTGTCACTGATCATGGCAGTCATTTTTCAGAACAGCATGATGGCTGAGTTAACTCTCAAATTGGGTTTCCGGAAAGAGCATTCATCTCCTTATTATCCTCAAGCCAATGGGCAGGTGGAAGCCGTGAACAAATCCTTGAAGACCATTCTTCAATGAACAATTGAAAAAGCTAGATCTAACTGGAACATTATGTTGTATCCTGCGCTTTGGGTATACCGGATGTCAGTCAAGACTGCAATTGGTTTTACTCCGTTTCAACTAGTTTACGAGTTGGAATCAATATTTCCCATTGAGTGTGAGATTCCTTCTCTTAATTTGGTTGTAGAACTTCTTCTTGACACTTCGAGTCTTGAAGAACACCTCCTTCATCTGGAACATCTTGATGAGCAGCGTCGAGATGTTTCCATGATGAACGAAGCCCATAAGAAACGAGTCCAAGTTCAGTACGATAAAGCGCTCAAACCTAGGATTTTCTCCAAAGGCGACCTTGTTTTGGTTTATGCCCAGGAAAAGGATGCCCTGGGGGTAGGTAAATTCAAGTCTATGTGGTATGGCCCCTTCATCGTTAAAAAGGTCCTTAAAAAAGGAGCTTAAACCTTGGTTGATTTTGAGGGAAATGAGCTAGTGGAGCCCAGAAATGGGCTCTATTTGAAAAGGTATTATGCCTAGGTCTTGGCCTGGCATCTTGCTTTTTGTATATATTTTGATTTTTGTTTTTGTACATATTTGAGTTTTCGGTCTATGAGGTGATGGTGATGATTTTTGATCTACTTTGGCAGGTTGTATTGGATATCATGAGTCATTATGGTTTCGCCAATGGTGCTAGTAGACACACCTGGAACTTAGCTTTCACGGCTTGGGTACTTTATTATCCATCTAGTCAACTGTTAGTTTCAAGAGGGGTTTGCATTGGTGCTGCTTCCAATAATGTAGCAGAATACACTGCAATCATTTATCTACTTTCAGAAGCAATATCTTCGGGTGTTGATTCATTGGTAGTATTCTTGGACTCCCAGTTGGTGTTGTCACAATTGAAAAATATATATTGGGTCTGGAATCCTTTCTTGTTTCGATTGTTTTTAAGTGTACATTTATTGCAAAGATCATTTCAATTCATAACGTTTATTCACATTCCTTGAGCTAACAATCACATGGCGGATTCATTAGCTAACCAAGCAATTTACTGGCATATTATTCATTCAATACTTTAAATCAAATCATCAAAATCATCATGCATTTTCACACATTTGTTTCATCGCATCATAAATCACTGTATATATGTATATATCATCAGAATGTACAAAAAAATATACAAAAATTTGGACCCATTTGTCCTCCAAAAATAGGGCTTATGCCCAATCATGTTCAGTCTCAAAAATATAATACAGTCATCCAACAAAATATATGACCCTTGTCCAACATTCGTGTTCCTATAGAACACGATCGCAATAGCCACACGACGGAATAACCGCACCGAGTCTCACAGTACCCTGACTACCTGTCTCTGGATAACCTCTGGTAAGTCTTCTACTGAAGACATAGGCACTTGGCGAGTCAAACTCTCCAAGTTTCTCTGAATGGCATGTAGAGTCCTACCAGGGTCTTCAACATCCGCTTCACCTCTGCGACGTTTGTGCCGTGGGTATCCTTCCGGATGAACTGGTCCCATATCTGTGTCATGATCATATAATTTTGTAAGTCATTTGGAATCCAATAAAAAACATGTTTGTTTTTATTTTTTCACATATATTGAAAAAATCAAAAAAATCAATCAAATATTGCAGTCTTACCAATAACACCCCATGCTGCGCCAGGTGGAAGGACCTAGTCTGGATCACCGCGGAAATCCATCCCAGCATAGGGATAGTCATCCACTGCAATAATATGTTCTTCCCACCATCGGAAGAACTCATCATCCCATTTCATTCGAGGAACTTCACTTCCCCCCAGTCTATTCATCAGATCAGCCCATCGGGCTATTCTTGGGTCTCTAGGGCTGCTGATGGATGAGATCACTTTGGGTTGAAGCCCAGGAATATTCTCAAAGAAGAATGTCATCAAGATGGTTCCATACTTGAAATGCTTTGTTTTAGCTTTTCGAATGGAGGTCAGTTGTTTTTTCATGTTGGTCAGCAGAGCTGTACACCAATCAAAGAGATGCAATCATCATTCCACAACTATACTCATTTGTGTTCTCAATGCCTGGTGCAAGGAAGCAGATCCTGCCACCCTGCCAATGGTAAAGAGGAGAATTTTCATGTGCAGCTTTGATAGATCTTTGATTGCAATTTGAGTCCCTACTTTTTGAGACCCCTCTACACAATAGACGTGGACATAGTCTTCCAATGTAAGCCCTCCCATAGGCTTTCCATGTAAATCTACCGGATCTCCTCTTCGGGAGAGTCCAATAATAAAATAAATGTCTTCCACCTCTATGTGTATAGGTATTTGATCAATAATGAAACAATCCTCCTTCGGTTCCTAATGATTTACTAGCATTTCAAGTAACCGGATGTTACTTTTCATATTTGGCATTTTGAAGAATTTGAGTAAACCGCAATTTTGAAGGATATTGAGCGAATTTTGGTCTCCCATGACCTCATGATCAATGGCACTGTGCTCACGTTATCTCCAAGAGATATTCATCCTACAAATAATCATTAATTTCATCATTAGGTTCATTTTTTGCAATCACGGTCTGCGCATAAGCGACTTCCCTTTTGGACAGTCGCGTATCATACGCGGGTTCGTCCGCATGAACCCACATATGTGCAAAATGATAAATAAAAAAAATCATTTCCACGGTGGAAAATCAAAATTTTTGATGAAATTAATCACAAAGATGAAGTTAAGGCTTACTTGACTTATCCGGAAAAGTTTGACGGCTGTTTGCTCCTGATTTGAGGAAAGAGGTTTTTTCTCCAGAGCTCTTTTCTCCAATTCAGCAAGGTAACAATGAACCAAATGTGAAGTAAAATGTGTATTTATGCCCAGAAATTGATTTTTTTTTGCAAAAATTCATTATGCTTCATTTTCACATCTGTATTAAGCTGCATAACCCGGTTTCTTGGAAGTGTTGGGATGGGTATATTTTCAGGTACGTTTTATTGACTTTGAGATTTTTTCCGGTTTTCGAAACCATGACCGCTGACCTGTCATGGTATGTATGTGATATACACTGGCATATAGGTTAGGTAATCCACTTTCCGTTGCATTATGCATTCTAGCCTCCATTCTGATCACTTTCCATAGGGTCGATCCCAACATGTCATGAGTATTCAACCCATTTCACTCGCCGATTATTTCATCATGACTTGGTGGTAGAGCCTTCCTTCACATGGGCTTCCTAGTTAGTTCCTCGCTAGTACTTGTTGCCCATGCTGCACTTTATGTAGGCTTAGGAGTCCTCTTTAGTCCCGCCATGAATTATATGTTGAAGCTCCATTCTTCTTCTCATTTTTCTGGCTATTACCCTAGAGGCTCCCTGGTGTTCTTCAGTTGCATTACTGCATTGCATATTGACTACTTGTTTATCTTAGACTTTAGTCAGCTTCATTTGGACTCGATTTTTAAGCCATCTTTTGACCTTGAATCTCTATATAAAGTTATCCATTGCAAAGCACTTAGCTATCACAACTTGACACCCTTGTTACCCATGGATGGAACACTCCTTTGAGTATCGCTTACCAGTTTCCACCACCTTGCATTGAGCATAGGACTATTCCTATCCCAGGAACTAGTGCATCTGTTTCTTGATACTCGTTCTATCCATTGTACCATAGCATTATTTTATTATTTTTCAAAGCTTATTATATGAAAAAAACAAAAAAGTCAAATATGTTAAAAAGAGCGGGAACAAGATGTTACTTCATATTTTGATGGAAGTTACCGTATCAGTTTGTCACCCTTGAACAAAGCACATACCACTATGTCTTTTCCTCATTTGGGATGGTTTCAGTTTTTGACCTAGGAGATGCCATAGCCTCGTTTCATGATTAAGTTCTCCCCTGGTTGGTTATCTCTTCCAATCATATGGAGTGTTTGTTTTTCCTCCTGCATAACAAACTTATGCAATGTCATTATTTGTTGCCATGGTCATCATGAGTCATGCTTTTGTTCACGGGAAGTTAAACCTGAGTCTTCCATTCTGCGGTGTCTCTTGACTTATTCTTCAGGCCTCCCTGGTTTTGTCAGTATCTTGTACTATCACATCAAATGTTTGGTCCTATGCTCGTGCTACTTTGAGAAGGTATCCATTGAATTATTGCTGGTGGGTTTGTCTCTTATCAACTACGACATATTGCTCTGAGAGTAAACCTAGAGCCGCACCTTGGCCCTATTTACACTATTGATAGGTGTCCTTGTGCTCAACATTTGATCATCATTATGGGTCTTTGACTGAGTGGTTTTCCTTGTGTCTGACGTCAACATACATTATCACACTTGGGATTTGTGCAGTACCTTGATTTCCATTTGACCCTATCGGTGGATATATCACCTCTTTGTCAGCTTTCATTATTGGTTGGTTGAGAGGGTTTCTTCCATGTGCTAGCTTCATCTTGTACATGTCGGAAATGTACTTCGGGTTGGTTCCTTCACTCTACTTTGTCCCATTCCTTCCAAATCTTAGCCTGTAGGTTACACTCGTGTTGGAATGATGTGGGATGCCTCAATGCCTTCCTTCCAGTAGATCTTTTCCAATCGACTCTGACTCATTTCTCTGCGAATAAGGTCTAGAGTCTTTTTGTCAGTACCTTAGGGTTTGCAGTCATTAGTGGCAGACTCTTCGTTATCGACAGTGAGGATTCATTATTGCCTCCTGATTGATATATTCTTACAAGTTTTCGAATTCAAATCATTCATTCACACTTGTTCGATTGTACTGGGTCACCTTGACACTCATTATCATTATCGGTGGGTTGTCTCGCGTTTGTTAACAATTTACATTATTGACCGGTAATCAAACGATTTCTCACGTGGTCGACTTCAGCTCATTCATTCCCATTGTGTAGAATTGTGCCATAGTGATCGGTGAAGACCTTGGGTTTGCATCAGCATGCTTCAGTTCACTGTTGACATTTCATCCAGCTTCTGCAAGTGACACCGTCCACCCTTATATGTTTCATTTTTAGTACAAAAACATCTTATATGTTGGCCCTCGAGTTGCTTGATTGTACCATGTTTCCCACCTCTTATGATTTGGTACCTAGAGATTCAATTACTTGAGTGATAAGATATCTACTACAACATAATTGATTGGTATTCTATATGTGATACTTGCACTTGATTTTCGACTTGTACTTCCGGGCTGTGCTCAGATGATTCACTATGTACTTTCCAGTTCCGTTATACTTGTATACATTTTGGATCTATAGAAATGATTTTCTTTCATTGAGTAGGGGGATGCTCGCTTCAGACATGAGTTGACTCTCTGACTTCTTTCACTGGTTTTTTGACAGGCTAAAATCTAGTGACATCCTCTCTTTTCTTCGCAAGGTTCTTTCTATGCACATAATATATTTTGGCCATCATGTACCTCTTCTGACCTCATATATTAGGGGGCATCTGTTATAGCATCATTTTTCACCCTCATGTGTGAATAATGATTGTCTCTTTGGCCCTAGGCACCCTTTCCTTCAAGACTTGAACAAATTCATAAAAAAAAGTGTTAAAATTCCCATACACGATTATGCCTAGATTTTTCTGCATATATACGCGAGTTCATTCATACTTTTCCGCATATTCCATTTAAATCATTAAATTGATATAAATTCCTTATTTTCGTGGGAGGGTGATGGTTATTCCCGTAATTCAACCACCCCAGCCCGTGGCCCAACTGTTTCCAACTGCCAAAACTACTTTGAGGGAGTATAAAAGTCCTCATGTGTATGGCCTAAGGGAGAGAGAAAATTATAGATATTATACTCTGTTGGATCCCTATTTCAAGTCTGATGTTCCCGTGCCTCCTGCACTTCCCAAGTATATTTAGGAAACCCTTGTTTCCTTGAAGATGATCATCATCTTATATGACATCTCGTGTGCACACATCTTGGAAAAATCCTAGTGAGGTGAGGGCTGGACGGATCCATAGGACGATCTACTCGAAGGCTATGGAAGGATTCAGGTGATCTCTCCACTTTCTATTCTTGTACATGCCATTTATAATAAGAAGTACCGTCTTGTTCCTGAATATTCACGTGTCTATATATGTGTAAATATTGTTAGTTAAACATTCCGTATTGCTTATATGATATTATACATGGATTATACTGACATCTAGGAACAATATATGTTGTACAACTAGTTTTTCGTGTTCGTTATTTCTTGATTTCCAGGTTATGAAGCACGAGGAGTTGTTGGGGGTTTGAACCCTGCTGGATCTATGTCAACGAAGGACTTTCGGGTAAGTTCCGCAATTGATTAAATCTAGTTTTCAGCATAAAAGATAGGTTAAGTGAGTCCTTCTTGAATGGTATGCCCTTGATCTCTGAAGGTTTCCGACCCAAAAACCTTTAGATAGTTATTTCCCAAAACATCATGACATCTTCTAGTTTGCATCATCATATTGCATACATATCGACACATCTCCCAAAGATATATATTGTCAATGGTCTCTTTCCTTTTTTAGACTCCATCAGAGTCTTCATATATTTCATGGAGATGTCCTATTCAAATCTTCTTGGTCTTTCAGATGTTGATTGTCTTTACCATGGTTTCATATTCCATGATATTTTCCTTTATTTCTTCACACATTTCATTCCTAGGAGCTTCCAATCATAGTTCCTCAATTGAGTCAACCACCTCATGCATCCTATGAGGACATATTATGTTGATTTCATCTAGTGAATGCGTTACCCATGCATTCCTGCATCCCTTTGAGGGAGAAGATCCTTTCTTTTGATCATGCTCTTAAGATAGAGCATTGGTCCATGATATCTACAACCATATGAGATGACTTCTACAATATTAAATGTAAGCATACATACTTCATTTTTATTTGGGTCATCTAGACTTACTGCGACATCTTCCTTGATTGAAAGAGCTTCAGTTTATTGATTTTCTTATCCTTTTATGTCATAATACCATCATCCCATGAATTCCACAAGTTTTGAATTATTTATGAAACACTTGCTTCCCTCATGATCGACGAACCTTTCAATGAAGATTCCATTAGATAATCTTGAGGATCTAAAGTATCCCCATCAACAGACGTTTCGTTTTGACAAATGTATGATGAACCTTGTACTAGATGACCTTGCCACTTATGTTTTCAATGATATTCCCAAGAGATATATCCTTAGATTCCATAGATTCTAACCATATTTCATGTTCCTCTATGATGTCTCGAGATGTTGTTTTTAATGCTTTTATGATGACATTATGCATTCTATTATGCTCCTACTTTACAATGGGAAAAATTAGAAATTAGAAAATAACTAAGGAAAACTATCTCAATAGTGGAGATATATTACTTCCTCCTTCTTGGAATTCTCCTTTCACCTTCCTCCACTTCCTCAGTGATGTGGGCTTCTTCTCTTATTATTTTTTTATTTTCCTTCTTGAGCTTCGGGAAATCTCTTATATAGTGCCCATATCCTTTACACCCATAGCATTGTATTTTAGCCATGTTATTCTTCTTTTTCTGAGGACCAAACTTTCCAAATTGTCCCTTTCTTTTTGTCATTGTAGCATATGCTTGATTTTTCGTGCTGGCATTATGATGTAATATGTTGTCCTTGATGGAAACCTACTCGATGAGCTTTTGATAACAACCTATTTGTTGAATATGTAAAATTGATGTATCTACAGGTCTGTTCAGATGTGATAGAGAAAGGAATTCCAGTCGGTGACAGAAGAATGATGAAGGTAAAGTTTCAAGATGTATACGCAGGTTTGATGAAGGGAACCCACGTATACCCGCAGGTTTGATGAAGGGAACTCGAGTATACATCCAAAATTAGTGTATACGCAATTTTGGTGAAGAAAAGTCATGTATACACGCGGTTACAAAGAAGAAAAGTTGCGTATGTGTTGGAGCACTAATTTTTAACCATACCAAGGGTATTTACCATGGTATTAGCCCACACTATTGAGCACAGTAATGGATATTTGATCCTGTCCAAGAATACCACCGACACTTGTGTGGTTTTTGGCTCATGGTATTGGCTAAGGCTCAAACTATATAAGGAGGAGAAGATCATAGTGCAAAAGTGTGCATGTGAATGGGAATTGAATGAATACTTCATTTTGAAGTATATCTGCATGGATTGGGCTAAATTCAATAGATAGATTTTATATTTTGATACACTCATGAATAAAATAATGGATAAAGCTCTTTAGACCTATAATGACTATGTATTTTCATGATATGTTTATGAGTTGTTTAGATCTATGGTCTAGCACATGATTTTTGAAGTGAAGGGTATGATTTGAGTTAATCTATAGTTTTGAAGTGTTGCACAGTTTTGTAATATTTACAAATATATACGCAGGTTCGTCATGGTGAAGTTGCATCTACACAAGGGTTCAATTTATCAAAGGTGTGCATATATTCAGAGAAAATATTGAGATCTATACACAGGTTGGTTTCATAAGAAGTGTGTACAGTCACCGAGTTGTATTATGGAAGCTGCGTATGAAAGCTAGGGTTTTGCTGAAGAATGTTGAAGGAAATGTATGATCATTTTTGCTGTGTTTTTTGCCTATCAATGATGTCTTCATATAGATATGGGTTGTTTGAGTATTGGTTATGTTGCTAGTTGATTATGTATAAAGATTAGCAATTGGTTGATTGTTGATGCTGTGTTTCTGCTTATAAATGATTGATTAATCATATCAGTGCTATTGTATTTATGTTGTCTTTCAATGATGTCTTCGTGTTGATGTGGGTTTTAGTAAAAATGTCTAAAGTTGAAATTGAGTAGTTGAAAAGGATACATGATGTTGCTAACTTTATGAGGGTTCAGAGATCTGTAACCTATTAGAATATTTCAAAATATCTCTATCTAATTCTGTGACTGATTCAAAGTAATATTTTTAAGAACTTAGTATATTGAGATATGCACGCAGGTTTCTCTACAGAAAAATGTGTGTACACGCAGGTTGCCTTAAGTGAAGTAGCGTATACATTTTGTTTTATGAATTATTAGGGTTGCAGTTGATTCAGTGTGATGATGCAGTAGTCTAGGTTCATTTCTGGTATTCTGGTTACAATGATCTCACTGTTATGTATGAATTGAGTTGGTGATTGGTTAAGTGGTTGTTTTCTTAAATGGTTGGTTAAGTATTCGAGTGATTGGTAACTGTTTGCTTCAGTGGTTGTTTTCAGGAATTGGATGAATATTTTGGGTAAAGTAATCAATTTCTGTCTTGATATTTGGCTTATCTAATGTTAAAGGGTTAAAAATGGATTATGTCATGAAAATAGGCCTACAAGTTGTGATGTATTGAAGCCGGTGGATCTCGTGTGAAAATTTATGAAACGTGGTCTGCGGTGGAGTTGAGGGTTGGAGCCTTCAGTAAGGAAGTCAAATATTCTTTCCAGTAGGAGCTGGTGATTATTTTAGAGGGTTTTAGCTCCCTTCCAGTAGTGGCTGGTAATTGAGAGAAGGGGGTCAAAGATCTCTTCCAATGGTGGCTAGTAAATGAGATCAGGGGGTTGGAGCTCCCTTCCAGTAGCAGCTAGAGAACGAGAGAAGGTTGCAGCCTTCTGCAGGTGGGTGCCTGTGTGCTGGTATGAGTCTGCCCTAGTACAACATTGTAAGAAGTTTTCTATATAATAAATATTGAAGATAGAGACAACAACAACGGTGGTTTCCTCCCGACTTTGGTTTCCATCTTAAATCTTGGTTTTCATGTGTGATGCCTTTGTGTGATAATTTATTCTTTTATTACTTCTCATGTTTACTCCTTAAATTATGATTCATAACTTATGAATTGGACTAAGAAAAGTTTCTGAAGATTTATCTGAACATTTTACTATTTGGGTATATTGCAAGCTTCCTTTAAGGCAGTCGCATACATGTGCTAGTTGGACTAATTAGAGTCGCATATAGAAATCAATAAAGAAAAGTAAAAGATTGTAATTCTTTGTAAATACTGATTCACCCCCCCTCTTAGTATTTTTCCCAAATTTTTGCACCTGATCCCACATCAGATTTTGCCTTTAGCCTGGATTATTCAATCTTGCATAGTGACCACAATTTATGGAATGGAGTATATTATTTCTTCCCTTAAATACTTTAAGTAAAGTTACCCCAATCCTCTGGTAGTGCGTTTAATACAACTATATTAATTTCCTTGTCAGACATTACTTCTCCTAGATCTTGAAGTTAATCCTCGATCTTAGATATCCTCATAAAGTATGAGGTTATTCCTTCTTCCTTTGAAATATTCAGTTTGTATAGTTCTTGCCTTAGAGAGATAACTTCCCCGATAATTCTTACGGAATGTAACTCTACCAGTTTGTCATATATTTATTTTGAAGTTTTGATTTTTGATAAATATGGGATGAGGGGATCCTTGATGGATTTTATGAGAATCCTTCTAGCCCTAACTTCCCCTTTCATATATTTGGAAAGATCTTGATCATATTCTTCTGTCAATTTGGTGATAGATCCTTTAACATGATCCATGACCTCATTTTCAATGAGATTCAAATCTGTCCTTTTCTTCCATGCAAGATAGTTTTAATCACCAAAAAATTCATTGCTTTCCTTACAAAAATACATTTTGACAGATTTAGATTGTAGAAATTTGCTGAATAATAATTAATTATCCACCGAGACTATCCTGATCACATACAATTCGAATTCATATGCAACACATAATCTCTTCCACTCAGATCATCACACATGCGGAAATAAAATCAAGCGATAACACATCAAATCATCATACACATTAACACAGTATGTATGGGGAAAGCTTATAGCTGAAAACCCTGTAGCTATTATGTATATTATAATGGAGAAATCAAGTAACAAAATCAGTACAATACTCCTCACAAGTACTCAGTACTTTCTCATACAGTTACTCACAATCTAGCTCAGTTTTGAACAGGTTACTGGTTCAAAACTCACCGCTAATTGCCTTGCCTCTATTGCGCAATCATGGCCTGTCTAAATAGAGATCCAAGGTTTGAATCTCCTTGGCTTGACAGCGCAATCATCATGGGAAATTCCTCCAAGTGTGGTGCAAATCTCATGCACAACTGATGTCGCCACTCATAGCTAACTCCACCCTTTCATCTACCTCTTTCACTGGTCTCCACTGAACTGATCATGCACTGTAGTGAACTGATGTGTTCTTGAGTTGAATAATGAGTTACTAATTAATGAATTAAATAATAGTTAATTCACTCCACTCATAACTAATTGATTAGCTAGTTAAACTAATCTCAATCAGTTCAACTAAAATAAACAGAACACAACTCCACTAGCTGTCTCATTAACTCCTCCAAACTTCTGCCACTGAAGTCCAACTGAAGTCAACCATGCATGAGCTCAATACCCCATAAGAAAAGCGTATTTCCTTCTGGCAGTTGCATGTGCCACATCCGTAGCTCAAACTGAAGTGCTCCAAGAGAGTAAATTGTTGTTTAGAGTCCAAATATTATTAAGGGTAAATAATATTTGACTTCCATATTTTTAGGAGAGGCAGTCTAAAAATAGCCTTCAACCTCTTCGACCTAAAAAATAGAGTCTCATCTATTTTTACCAACATGAACAATGCTCCAAGAATCTCAAACTGGAATCCCCGAACCATGCTCCATATGTCTAAAAATAGACATAGTCTAAAACTAGACTTTGCGCCAGAATTGGCCTGCGGGCCCACTTGGTGAAGGCGACTTCATTTCACCAAGCTCCATCATCTTGCTGCATTATCAACACTCCCTCTCAGTAAGATATGGATTATCTGCAATCCCTATCCTGCCTCTGTGGAATTCGAACTTGCTCCTGGTGAGCGCCTTCGTCAGGATGTCGGCATCCTGATCCTCCATGGGAACATATGAAAGCATCATGATCCTCCGCTGAACACAATCTCTGATGTGATGGTACCTGATGTCGATATGTTTGGACCTATCATGAAAAACTGGATTAGCCGAGAGCTTGATGCAGCTCTGGTTATCACAGTAGATCACTGTAGGCTCCAAATGCAACCTGAACAAACCCGCGAGGATCTTCCTCATCCAAATAGCCTCACATGCAGCCAAGCTTGCTGCCATGTACTCGGCCTCTGCTGAACTGAGTGCCACGGATCTCTGCTTCCTGCTGTACCAGGAAACTACTGTCGACCCAATGCTGAAAACTCCTCCAGATGTGCTCTTCCGGTCCGTTGGACTCCCTGCCCAATCTGCATCAGTGAAGCCAGAAAGCTTCGCTCCATCCTCCTGTCTGTACCATAGACCATATCCCGATGTGCCTCTGATATAGTGCAATACATGCTTGCCTGCCTTCCGAAAGAGCTTGGTAGGCTTAACCATAGCTTGCGAAAGCTGGTTAACAGCATAGCATATATCGGGTCGTGTATTGACCAGATACATAAGCGACCCCACCAACTGTCGATGGACAGTGGCATCCACTACCTCCGCTGAAGTAGCATCCTCCTTCCTCCAACCACCAGGAAGAGGAGTGTCAACAGGCTTGCAGCCTTGCATGTTGAACCTCTCCAGAATCTCCCGGGCATACTTGCCCTGAGAAACAAACAGTCCTCCGCTGTGCTGCCAAATCTCCAATCCCAGGAAATAATGAAGGATGCCTAAGTCCTTCATCTCAAACTCTCGTGCAAGATCCTCCTTGCATGAAAGTATCAACTGCTCATCTCCAGTCAAAATCATATCATCTACATACAGTACGATGATCAACAGCTTCCCCTCCACCACAATCTGGTACAGGTTTGGATCCGCCTCACTCTTGGAGAATCCAAGCCCGGTGAAGTAGCTTTCTATCCGAGTGTACCAAGCACGAGGTGCTTGCTTCAGCCCGTACAGTGCTCTCTTGAGTCGGCACACATGCGACTCACTGCTGAAGATCTCAAAACCTTCATGCTGCTCTATGTACACCTCCTCCTCAATAACTCTATTGAGGAACGCAGTCTTCACATCCATCTGATGAATGTGCCACCCCATCTGCGCTGAGAGAGCAAGGATCGTCCGTATGGAAGAGTACCTTGCGACAGGTGAAAAGGTCTCCTCATAGTCAATCCCCTCGATCTGTGAGAAGCCACGGGCGACAAATCTCGCCTTGTACTTCTCCACACTCCCGTCAGCTGCCTGCTTCACCTTGTAGATCCATCGCGAACCCACCACTGATTTCCCAACCGGTCTTGGGACAATCTCCCATGCACTGTTCCCGACGATCGAATCATATTCCTCGATCATGGCATCAACCCATGCGGGTTCCTCCACAACTTCCTCAAAAGAGGATGGCTCCGTCACAACACATTGACTCACAAGAGCCATGTATCCAGTGTACTGATCCGGTGACTGCCTCTGTCTGCACTGTGCTGTAGGTGGTCCTACAACCTTCTCTGCATCAGTGATCGCTGAAGCCCCATGATGCGCATCGCCCTCGATGGTTATTTGCACAATTGGTTTCTTCCACCTCTTTGAACCTCCTCTTGCTTGGCGGTCCACATTGGAGCTCCCTCTGGGAACTAAAATTCCTCATTTGCATGCAAGTGTAGCTCCCTCAGCGAACAGCGCATATACTCTCCTCACGGAAATTTTATAGGCTGACCACATGACAGATCTTTTGTTGTGACAAAGCATCCCACACAGTAGTTGTGAGGTGTAATTACCACAAGTATTATTAGCCCTCGGTGATTGGATCCGACTTCCTTCTTTTGTCTGCCCGTCACATGCATGTAGTAATTAATAAAAATGAAATATCGACCTCAACCGAGAATAAACCTCCTCCCGTTACTCATGCGAGAACCTTATGAGACCAACCAGTTCTGCTATCTTTATATTACATCACCATAAACTAGTGAAGGGGTAGGCCCTGATCATGCAACATCGCCCGTGCAGCACCCACGATCGTTCTGTTCTTCCGCTCAGCCACCCCGTTCTGCTGTGGGTTATGGGGTCTGATGAGCTCTCTCCGAATCCCTTCTGCACTGCAGAACTCCTTGAATTCAGCCGAGATGAATTCACCACCGTTATCACTCCTTAGAGCAATCACCTTCTTCCCCGACTCCTTCTCGACCAGTGCTTTAAACTCACAGAACTTCGCGAATGTATCGCTCTTCTTCTGCATGAAGAAGATCCGGCACTTTCGAGAGAAATAATCAACAAAGATCACATAATACTTGTGCTTTGCTGTCGAAGCAACTGAGAAAGGACCACACACGTCTGTGTGAACTCTCTCAAGGATCGTCGTGGCGCGACTATCCTTCTCGTGAAAGGTGGCTTTCACATACTTCCCTAAAGTACACCCCTTGCACTGATCTGATTGCGCAAGGGTGCCCTTAGGAAGCCCAGTAGAAATCTGCTGCAGAATCTTCAAAGCTCCATGGTGAAGGTGGCCCAATCTCCTGTGCCACAGTTCGCCCTCATCATCCCGGCTCACCACTTCTCCCGCCTTGCATGCCATAGCTGCGCAGCCATCTACCTGCAACTGATAAAGGTTCTTGGTCCGAACCCTATCTTCTGGGTCTCTCCAGTAGTCTTATTGCGCAGGAAGGCTTTTCCTTCACTGAAGACCACATCATACCCCTTATCCTCCAACATTGCCACAGAAATCAGGTTCTTCTTCAATCCATGTACATGCATGACATCCTTCAAGACAAAGGGTTTACCAGACTCCCTCTGAAAGGATATGGTACCGATACCAGTCGCACTGTATCTACCATCATCGCCCATCTCGATGTGCACACCCAAATCTTTGTCCTCTAGATCTGAGAACAACTCCCGATCTCCCGTCATATGAAATGACGCACCGTTGTCCAAGAACCATACCGATCCCATCACACTTGAAACCAAGCATGCGATCAGTGAAAAGTCAAGCTCGAACTGTGAAGCCAAGGCTTCTCCATCTGCAGATCTTCCCGCTTGCTTGTTCTTCTTCTTCTTTGGACAATTGGTGGCATAATGTCCGTGATCATGGCAGTGAAAACATTTCACTTTCGCCATATCCTGCTTCTTGCCCTTAGCTCCAGAAATGAGAGGTTTTCTTACCCTTCCCTTTCTTAGCTTTGGACACCAAAGCGCAGTTTTCTTCATCAGCTCCCTTTGATGAAGATCCATCTCGAGTAGTCCTCCTTATCCCCTCCTGCATGAGATCCGCCCAAAGGCGCTCCCATCCCGGCAGCTTCTCCCGACCATTGACACTATCTTGATATGAGTGCCAAGCCTTCGGAAGACCAAGGAGAGCCGGGTCGACCATGTCCTCATCTTCGACAGTCACCCCCACACTTCCCAGCTCATCTCTGCATTGAGTGAACTTCGTGAGGTATTTGGCGATACTGTCGCCTTTCTCCATCTTGATGTTCCTGAGCTTATATTTGAGCGCCAGCTTCCTTTGGTCGCTCTTACTCTGGAATAGATCCGTCAAAGCTTTCCACATTAAATATGGAGTAGCCTTTCCATGCAGGCTGGATACAATATGATCCTTGACGCCCTCCAACAGGATCCTTCGACACTTCGCCATCTTCTTTTGCCATGCTTCGACTTCAGCAGGATCAGTGGGCTTTTGGACATCCGTATCTACGAACTCCTTCAGACCATTATCTTCTAATATTGCCTCCATGCGATCCTTCCATGCAACATAGATTAAGCCTTATTGAGAGGCATATTAAATGTGGCAGTTGAAAGACATTTCATATGGCATAAGAAAACAAAAGCGCATAAAGTGAATTCACCTCAAACATTGCTCTAGATCTGCTGAGAAAAAATTAGCATTTCTAGCACATGATTGACTACAAAAGGGCCATTTACTAGACCTTTCGCTCGAAGAAAGATGAATCGGAGGCTACCCTGGGCATGACTCCCAATCTCTAGAAATAAGACAATCTTTGTGATGATCAATGTAGCTATTAGCTCCGATACCATGTAGAAATTTGCTGAATAATAATTAATTATACAAGAGACTATCTGATCCACATACAATTCAAATTCTGTTGGCATAATCTCACCTGAGATCATCAAACATGCGGAAATAAAATCAAGCGATAACACATCAAATCATCATACACATTAACACAGTATGTATGGGGAAAGCTTATAGCTGAAAACCCCACAGCTATTGTGAAATCAAGTAACAAACTCAGTACAATACTCCTCACAAGTACTCAGTACTTTGTCATACAGTTACCCACAATCTATAACTCGTTTTGAGCAGATTCTTCAGTGTAAGGAAAACTCATAATAATTGCCTCATGTGCAATCCATGCACCATCTATATAGATATCCAAAGGGTTAGATCTCCTTAAACCCAGGTGCCTGATTTCATGGACAAATCACAAACTGTGGTGCCAAATCTCCTTACTTTTTGTGATGTGCATACTTGATAGTAACTCCCTTTCCTCTACCTCTTTCACTAGTCTCCACTGAACTGATCATGCACTGTAGTGAACTGATGTGTTCTTGAGTTGAATAATGAGTTACTAATTAATGAATTAAATATTATTTAATTCACTCCACTCATAACTAATTGATTAGCTAGTTAAACTAATCTCCCAGCCCCTCATTCCTAAGCAGAACAACTCCTCTTTTCTCATTAACTCCACCAAACTTATGCTAAAGTCTAACTAAAAATACCATAGACAGGCTCAATACCCCATAAGAAAAGTATATTATACAGCAGTTGTGTACATTAAAGCATCAAGTAAGAGTGCTCCAGAAAGTAAATTATTTGTTTAGGTCAAATATTAATAAGGGTAAATAATATTTGACTTTATTTTAGGAGAGCTGTTCTAAAAGCCATTTGACCTCTCCGACCTAAAAAATAGAGTCTCATCTATTTTCTGTGCATGTTACTCAAGAATCTCTGAAATGGAGATCCCAAGACCCCACTCATATAGTAAATATAGTCTAAGCTAGACTTTGTGCGAGTCTTTTTATCAATGAGGTTTTGCGAGCGCTGTTTCACCAAGCTCCATCATCTTGTTGCATTCTCAACATAGATAAGGTCATATAATTACTTGATATGATGCTCCTTTCTCCTTGTTTCTTCCTTGATGTTGATGATGATATAGAGAATAGAAAAATTCTCTTTGTTGAATACAATTTTCTTCAATAATGATCCTTTATCTCATAGAGAGGGAGATCCCATTTGATGGTGAAGTCTTGTTGATGAAGATCAATGATGACTTATTGATGATGTCTTCAATGGTAGGAATCTAGGGTTTTGATGTTTTATTTGTAGATCTTGACTTCAATATGTTATTTGCTTCGATACCTTCCTTGATATTTGATCCTTGAGTGTCTATTTATAAGATTGCCTTCATTTAATTTGTCGCCTTAGCTCTAATACCATGTTGAGAAATATATGGCATCAAGGTTAAGTGATTTATCTTATATTAGTAATTTCTTGTGGGTGATTTTTACTTATTTAGATTAGGATATTATTTTGATTAGGTTATTAGTGGTCTTCTTCATAAAACAATTACCAATGCATAAACCATAAAGAGACAAGGGACACAAAATTTAGACTATCATCTAGGGCTAAAAACCTTTCACTCTTTGAGAGGAAAATCCAAACAAATTCTTCTTCTTATAGAGATTCCAATTAACAATGCCAAGACCAAGACCCTTGACCTATTTTACACTCCAATACCAAGACATAAGTTCCTTGATGATAGTCAACCTTGTAATCCTTCCTTTGTCTCGGCTCCTCTTCCACTTTAACCTTCTTTTGCTTCAAACCTTCGACCTCCTAGAATTAGGTTTGCAATCATATTTTATAAATCATAACTTGAACATAAGAATTTTTATTATGCCTTGATTTACTTCTCTTGTGATGGAGTCTCCTTTTATTTTGAATCGACCTTCCTTAATACTTCAATCTGGTTACTTTGGAACTCAGCCTTACTACAGCAGTTGGTCTCCTCTTTCTTCGCACATGTAGCAACAACACTACCCTAAGACAAAGCCAAAACTTGAAGCTCAGAAATTCATTAAAATTCCTTCTCCTTTTGCTGGTCTTTAGGCTTCCTCACTGTACTTCACACTTGAGACTGATAGATGACCGAAAATATGCCTCAGAAATGATGTCGAGCATCCCTATTTATAGTTGTTTCCCTGTCAAAATAAGCTGAATTGTTGGAGGGTGAGATGGCGTGTCATTTGGAGGAGATATTTATTCTATTTTGTATCTACCATTAAGGAGATGTTTTGTGCTTGTATTGGATGGATTTTCAATCCTATTAAATGAATCATATAAAATTTAACATGCCTAGGAAGGGTCCTTCTTACATGACATAGACTCAAATCGACTTTTATGAGTAGATGAAAAATACTAAAGGCTCACAAAAGGAGCCATCACTAAAATAAAACTCCTTGCTCATGAAACCCATGAGACAAGCATTATAATAATAATTTTGTTTTTATCCTTTTCATCAATTACATAAAATCACAATTACACATGTCATTATGAAGACCAATCCTAGTTACATTTTTCAACAACTAGATCCTTGCCATCAAACTTCCTCATATCGATATTTGGAATGTGGTGGTTATTAAATCCAAAATTGGAGTCTCTAAAATAACAATGCATATTCCTTTTGTCCTCTTTGTGATTTTCATGGATTACCTTGTCAGCACTAGGAAGCGTTTCTTCTAGCAACTTTTTCAAACCTTCCTTCAACCCTTCTATTTTGACATTCACAATTGTTTCCATGTCCTCTTTTAAACCATCATTCAAAAATACCACATCCATTTTTATACCATCTATCTTAACATTTATCATGGCTTCCAATTCATTTTTTTTTATACTTTCCACGAGAGAAAAATTTGTTGCACTTGGTCTTGCAATTTTTATATATCATGTTGCATTTGTTCCTCTTCTTCACGTGTCATAGAATAGATTTATGGTTGCTTTTTAGGTGCGTTCATTTTTTTGTTTTAAAGAATTTTGGAATCAAAGAATGATATCTTTACTTCACTATGCCCTTTGAATCACTTCAAACTAATTTTTCAAAAAAAACTTATGAAAAAATAAAAAAAATACACACCTTTTTCTTGCTTTTTAGGAGATCGATATTGAAACTATTCTATATCTATAATTTGAGATCTCCAAGGTCTGAAATTTTGTTTTGTGGTATCCCTCTAAGTCTTATTTCCAACCCCATAAGTCATACCGAGATTGGATTATACAAGAAAGAGTTATGCACAATATCCCACGATGGCCTGATTATAGATTGGTTTAGTAGAGAAAACTTGTATGAAATTCCATGTGTCATTGTTTTGATCTTCAACCCTCAAAATGATACAAGAAAAATTACAGTCTGTGAAAATTATGTCACATTTTACAAAATTCAAATCCGATGCTCAGAGAGAAATTTATGCCTATTTTCCCTAGGTCACATGTTTTAGATTGAATTCTAGAGCCCGCAAAATCCTTAACTTCTTCAGACCATATCTCAAAAAATATAGCTAACCAAGAACTAAAAATTTTACACAAAGTTCACCAAGAGTTATACTCCACTTGGGAGAAATTTAATCTTTTGAAGCTAGGTAGAAAAAAAGTCATAGCGAAAAATCCAAGATGACTTGTTTGAAGCAGTGAAACCCTAGAACCCAAAGCTCTGATACCAAATGTTATGCAACCAGCACACAAAATAGAAGAAACAATAGGTAAACGAATTAAAAATTATCATCTTCAAGGGGGGAACCTTATTTACATTACATAAATGAACAATTCTTGGATGATACAAATGATAAGACCTCCTTGGTATATATAGGAGTCTAAGGGGTCACAATCTAATCAGAGCCTACATAACAATAATAATGCAATGGAACAAAAATAAAAATAATGGGACTCTATTGGGAATAACAATTAAAATATGGGGGATACATGGGAATAAAAATAACAATATGGGGCTACACTAAAAATAACAATAAGGGGGATACATTAGCATTATAGGGACCTAACAAGTAATGTTATAACACCACCTATCATATCTCTATTAGGATGACTCCTTTTAAGGCATTGTATGGATATTATGCTCCCAAATTCATAGATATGCTAATAGGATATATCAAGGAACCAATGTCTAGGTAACAATTACAAGAAATTCAATATATTCTTAGAATCCTCAAAGAGAATCTACAGTTATTTATGCATGTCACCACAGGGTGGAGCGCAAATTCTAAGAGGGGGATCTTGTTTTCCTGAGACATCAACCATATAATAGGAAATCATCATTGAAGAAGAGTGGATCTAATAAATTGAAGTCATGATTCTTATGGACCATATAAGATAATTAGTAATATTGTGGAGTTTTTTTATGAATTATAATTTTCGAAAGACAACAAGATCCATAATGTTTTCCATTTATATTGACATAAAGAAGGTACTTGTATGATGAATTAAGGCCACAATGGAGCTTCTAGCACTGGAAAATGAAGGACAATTGGTTCTCATTCCAGAGGAGGCCATGGACATGAGGGAGAATAAGTTGAGGAGTAGGTTCATTTGGGAGTATTTAATTCAATGAAAGGTATTTCTAGAAGAATATGCTACATGGGAAGGTTAACATGTGTTGTAGTTGCTTGAGGACAAGAAAATTTAGGAAGAGAAGATTGAAATGTCCCTTTCCAATCCATAAAATCATGAAAGGGTTGGAATCATAGCCCAATTGGATCTCATAGGCCATCGAAGGAAAATAAAGGGATCACCAAAAAAAGAAAAGTGGTAAAAGTCACTTTAGGAAAAAATAAAGTGACATGTGGTTTTTTTTTACCACCCATGGTTTTTGAATGAGGGAAATATTATTAAAGGGAAAAGGAAACTCAAGGGGGACGTGAGGATTTATTGGTGATTTTTTAAAGAAGGGCCAAATGGGTCTGTAGGAGAGGTCAAATTATTGCGTATCAAGGGGTTGAGTAATGAGATAGGATGTTTGTGGCTTTTGGAGGCCAAAAATATAATCACTAGTGTGAATTTCCAATCATTGGATGCATGAATTAAGGGAGGCCAAGTTAGTAAATCCCGTCAAAATTGTGCAAGCCGAATTGTTTTCAATTATGGAGCAAGTTGTGTTAGATGTTGATTATTCTAGATGGTTTGAGTCATACCTGTAGCCTGCTAGTATTATTGAAATCGAATCATATAGAAGAGGTTGATTTATCAATACTAGAAGTTGAATTTATTCATGATTGTGTAGGCCAATTTCATGGTTAAAATGGGTTGAATTACACTACACGGTGAAAAGGTTCGTGACGTTGATCTATGGTTTATCAAGCTGAATGAGTGGGTGGCCATTTTATACAATAGTTTTGGTAATTATAAGAGGGGTTATTAGGTGACCATATTTTCATTTTTTGTAAATTCATTCTCATCACCGACAAATAAACGAATGTTCCAAGTTTCCTAGACGAATTTTCAGAATTGATTTAAATTGTTAAGGGATTGATTGGCATCAATGATGGGGAAGAATTGCTACTGGAAATCAAGATGAATTCTCCAGTTGAAGGGCCACATTATCCCTCACATCTAACACCGTACTCACATCATCCTCACATAGTTTGGAGTAGGATCCCCATTCGAATTATTAATTCGTCAACCATAACACTAAGGTTTGTATTGGTTTCAACAGATAACATAAGAGATTATATACATAAACCTTGAATAAGCAAGTAAGTTGACATTGTGAAACAATGATTGCAATGTGTAAAAGGAGGATTTCACGAGGTGAGAGACAAAAGTGAGCCTCTATAAGGAAAGCGATAGTACTAACCTAAGAGAGACACATGAGAGCATAAAAATATTCGTTAGTGAAATAGTTCACATAACGATGTTAAAGTGAATACAACACACATTTAACAAGATGAGTACCGAAGCCACCGAAATAGTTCAATTTCTCCAGTACATATGAACAAAACATATAACGTAAACATCCCAATAATAGTCCTAAAAAATTTGCTATACATTCATGAAAATGCGTTGGCTCATAGAGCTTCAATTAGGTGAAAGATAAATTTACACAATTACAATGATGAGACACTAGTTCCAATTATGGAACATTAAGTCACTTATTTCTTCTCCAAAGAATAATTTTTCTCTCCTATGCCAAGTAGAGAAGCCAAGACTAGCTCTCCAAAGCTTAAGCCTCCAAAAGCCCTTTGCTTGAGTTATGAGGTTACTTTTATAACGAGAGGAATAACCTTTCATATCCTCCTGACTCTTGGAATACCCTGATGAATCTTGTACTTCTAGTGTGTCTTTTAGACTTATAAAAAAATATTGAACTTCTAAATGACTTTTTCCCTTCTATACAATCTTTGTCCATATATGACTATGTGACTCTTCATGTTACACATATGACTCTTGGACTTCCACACACTAAATTTTGCCTTTTTTTTATAAATACATCATTACAATTCAAATGATGATGTGGCATGACATATGGACATACATTGACCATTATTATGACACTTGCACAAGTTACAACTTGAAAATGATGACATGGACTTCATGACGAGGTGGTGATGCCAAGTTGTCTTCCTTGATGCTTCATCTTGAATTCTTGATGATAAATATGATCCATGATTCATCTTCATGGAATATATTTTTTGTCTCTTATCTTCACCCTCTAAAGGGTCTTTGATCAATATCGTAATCCTATGAGTCATCATGCAATGTCTTCTTTCCATTTGGTCCATGATCTGCTTCATGTATACATGATAGATGTCTTTGGTTCCTCTTCTTCATAATTGTTTATTTGTGATTTATCCTTTATATATTCTCTTGAGCATCATCTTGTCATGCTAGGAAGGTAATCTTACCAATTAAAATAATTCATAACAAGGTGAAATCAGTCTAAAAACATCTATTCTATCATTACCTAGCTCATGGAATGATTTTCTCATGATAGGCATGTGAGAGGGTTAAAATAAGAAGGCTTGATTATAAGGAGAGGAAAATTAAACTCATAAAGGTTAACAAGATGCCTTAAAGGTGTGCTTGTGGACTTAATAAAGAGAGAGAGAGAGCTCAAGGGTTCAAGGGCACACTTCAAAGAGACAAAGGAGGGAGGCTTCAGGCCTTTAGGCCATCAAGGTGCACTCATGCATCCAAGGACAAGGAGGGCGCACTAGAGAATACCGAAGGGATGAAGGGAAATAATTCAAGCCTTCAAGGTGGGTTCATGCACTCAAAAGGAAGGATTAAACTTAATTCTCCATGGGTGCAACATGCACTCTAAGGCTTCGTGCTCCGTTGGTGTGACATGTACTCTTAAAGAGGGTGTAGTTCTTCGAGCCGAAGGAGTGCGCTCAAAAGCTTCAGGCTTCAAGGATGCATTATACACTCAAGGACAATGAGGGCGCACTAGAGAATGCCGAAGGGATGGAGGAAAAACATTCATGCCTTCAAGGTGTGCTCATGCACTCAAAGAGAGCGCAGTGCTTCATGTTGAAGGAGTACACTCAAGCTTCGTGCTTCATGAGTGTGACAAGCACTCTAAGAGGAAGCAGTTCTTCATGCTGAAGGAGTGCGCTCACCCTTTTTGCTTTGTGAGTGCAACATTTACCCTAAGGTTTCATGCTTCGTGAGTGTGACATGCACTCTAAAATGGTGCATTTCTTTGTGTCAAAGGATTGCGCTCAACCTTTGTGCTTCGTGAGTGCGACATGCGCTCAAAGGGAAGGATGAAGCTTTGTGTTTCATGAGTGTGACATGTGGTCTAAGAGGGCACATTTCGTCGTGTTGAAGGAGTGCACTCATAGTTTTGAAGTGCGCTTAGGCTCTCAGAGTGCACTTTTTAAGGCAAGAAGGTCCTTGTTTGTCTAGAATGCACATTTTAGAGGAGAGAAGGTATGTGTTCTTCTGAAGTTCACTTTTCACTAAGCAATGCAACACAAGGCTAGGTATCTTATCCTTTGAATATAGAGGTGTGGAAAAGCAACAATTGAGAACACTCACAAAAATAGAAGTACAGTCACAACCAATATGAGGGATATTGTCAATGAAAGTGTGCATTGACTATTGACATGAGTTGAACATCACACATGCATTGTCTTGATGGATTGTACCATGCATGTTCAAGTTTGCATGAAGGAACTATTCTCATGAACTCATCGAAGACTAATCATGTGTGTGAAAGTGACTTGACAATTAAAACTAGGAAGAAGGCTTAAAAGTTTTACGAAACACCAAATGACCATGGAGTGGCCATAGGATGACAGACCATGATATTCTTAGTAGGCTCCATAATTCATGTGTGGGAAAATTTTTAGAGGGTGTTGATCGCAGTGACAACAAAACCCAATAAAATCATCTCATATATATAAATAAAATCATGCAATAAAATAAATTATATATCACGTTTGAAAACTAGTAGTTGAAAAAAAAAATGAGGAGGGTCAAATAATCTAACATCATCATAATCCAAGCTCGAGAGTCTATAAAAATGGATTGAAATTGGTCATTTAATTTATGGATTCAGGGCATCTACATGTCTTTGTGCTTATGTGTGCACAATTTATGTGGCTAGTTGGATTTTGTGGTGGAATGGGGTGTACAATGAAGAAGATGGCTTTAGAAGTCATGAAGTATGATAAATGTTCCATGCACCATCTTTTTTTACACAAAGAAACATGGTAGTATTATTCCTTCCCATTCCTCACACATGCACATGCATTTGGGGGAAGATAGATTGATATAAACATTTTAATGTTCAAATATACAGACTTAATAAATCATTCATTCATCGCAAATTCATAAAGCATGTCAATTTAACACATGACCACAATTTTTTTTTGTTTATTAAAATTTAGGTTATCGATGAGGAAAATGATTAATGGCAAATACACAATGAAATTTTACCTTTATAAAATACCATGTAACTACAATTCAAAATATATCATTGAGTTATATATGATTTTAAATTATATATATGTTTGTCTAAGTTTCCTATACTACTACATTACAACCCTTTAGTGTCATTTTTTTCCCTCTTTCATATATATTTGAAAAAGTGATATATGAAAGTCCTCTAGCATCCTTTATTTGCATCCACTGTTAAGTCCTTTTGCATCTATTTTTGTATATGTTTTTAGTATTTTTTGTCTACTTAGCATGAAGTAAACCTAGAAATCTACTTCATGAAAACATCATGAATGCAAAAAATAATCCATGTGGGAGTAATAATAACATGTTTATCCTAATCGTGATTCATTGAGTAAATATAATTATATAAATATACATGATGGATGATATTCCATGTCTTTCGACAAGCACATAGCCTATAATTATTATACATTAAGGATTATATGATAATGATTTATGACTATTATTACAATGATTATTATTTATTACACAATAATCATTATATTATAACCCTAGTTGTAAGATACCATATATATACTATAATTCTTCCCCTCCTTAAAAATGTTTTTTTCCCTCAAAGCATGGGAAAGGAAAACAACTTTCGAAAAAGTGAACCATCTCCTTGTAAATTTCACCTACTTGATAAGATGATGGACACAAGGTAATAAGACCTTTGAAGGCTTAATGAATAATATTGTCACAATGACAAAGGACCAATTAATCCAAAGTTGATTATTTTGGTGCTATCTAATGATAATATTCTAAATTTGATCTTCTTTGTTGTTGAATTTGAGGTGCATAGAACTTTGGATGTTTCAATATGTAATAACACCATAGCTCTGGTTAGGTACCTTAGGATATTTTTATGTTGATTCTTGTATGCTATGAATTATGTGATGTGGGTGTTGATATGGTACTCTAATAAGTTTGTCCCTTCTTAATTTATGCTTTAATCTTGTAATTATTTAGTTGAGTTGTCGTGACAATATCAAATATTTGTGTATTAACTAATGTGATCAAAACCTTTAACCAACCTATGGCTCAATCAATGGTGATTAAAGGTTTTTCAACCTTCACTAAATATGTGGATGTTGCTTTATTGTTGAATTGTTTCTTAACTTCTAGAAGTTCTTTCATTAATAAGACTTCATTAGTAATGTCATTTTGATTTTTAGTTTTAACCCTTCATTTGAGGCCACTTTTTATTTACATTTTTTTATTGTTGGATGCTCTTACACCTATACAACTCATTGATAACATCAGTAAGTTTTTCTATATTGATTGCATCAATGTTAGTATCCTTATCCATGGTTTGGTTTTTTTGTTGCATCTTTATCTCATTCTTCAACTTTTTCATTTCTGCCAGTAGAATTTTATTATGATTTCTCAAATGAGAAATTTCATCATTATTGATCAACATATTTTTTATTCATATCTTCAATTTATCTTTTGTGAGCATTTTTTTTATGTTGTTAATTTGTTTTTGTAGCTCTTTTATCTATTTTTGAAATTTGCAAACTTCTATATATTACTTCTCAAGACCCTCCCTTGAAGTGTACATAATTTCTTCTTCTTTCATGTTATGGTTTAATTCAAATGTGTATTTTTTCTTTCTAAATCATCAAAACCTTGTTATTATGATCCTTAGTCCCCTTGGATTTGATTATTTTGTAAATGGTCTATGTCTTGTAATGATGGAACTCCATCATATTTTTTATCAAGATCTTGGACTTCATATTGAATGTATTTTTTTATTATTTAACTCTTTTATTTGTGTGGTTAACACTTGAATATAATATATTATATAAGAATTATCTTTCCTATTTTTAATTACAATTTTTATCAAAATCTTTGATTTCATAATGAATACATTTTTTTATTTAACTCTTTTATTTATGTGGTTAACACTTGAATATAATATTTTATATAAGAATTATCTTTCCTATTTAACTCATTACAATATTTCATACTAGTAAATTTCAACAAAAAAATTCTGGAGGACTAGTATGTTTTGGGGAGTATCAAAATGACAACATTTAAAAACCCATTTTTGATCCTCCTTAACAAATCCATCAAAATTTTGATTAGTTGCAAAACACACCCAAAATGAGTTGAACATTCATTTCCATTTCAACTTGAAAAACTACCGAGTTCAATTAATAACCTTATTTGACTTATAGTATTTTTAATATCTCTTAATATTTTATTATAAATCCACTTATTATCCATTCACTTTCTTAAAAATATATTTTTGCATTAATCTTGGTACCTTTATATATGATTTAATTTAAGAAAAAAGTTCGACTTCTTTATATATTTATTCATTTTAAAAATTTGGCTAGTTGCCAATATTTTCACTTTTTCATTTTTACATGAATATCATAAAACTTAACTACTATGTAAAAATGCAGTATTTTTTAAAATGGAATTCCAAACACTTGGAAAGCTCCTCTTTTTCATTATTTCCCTTTTTTTTAACTATATGGATGGTAATTAACTTGTTACTTTTCTTTAAAGATACTTAGTAACATTCTATTTTCACTTGGTAAGTTTTTTACATAGATACCAATGATGAAAACTTGAAATTATTAATTTTTTACTTCTTTTTCTTCTTACTTTATTGTGAGAAGAAGAGTAACCACTAGCCTATATGTATGCAAAACTTAACTTTTTTTAATGCGGCTTCGCAAAATAAATGCTCTCTCTCTTGAAGCAGATCTAGTAGTCTATTTATGAAAAGACCATGAATAGAAAAATTAATCCATATATCCATAAAAGTTGTTTATCTAAATCATAATTCATTATATATATATATATATATTCACTTTACTCTCATACCACCTGAAGTAGAACTAGTAGTCTACTTTATGAAAACATGATGGATACAAAAATTAATCCATATAAAAAAAAAATTTATTATAAAAATATATTTATCTAAGTAATAATTTATTGAATACATAAATGGGTATAAATACATGTGGTAGGTGATGGGTCATGTAACACAACTTATCATTATTATATAATAATTCTTTATAATTATTATGTAATATCTTAATTGGAAAATAGACACCAATAGAAAGCAACATAAACAAAAAACTACAACAAATAGAAGCATACACAGAAAACATTACAAATAAACTAGAACAACTGAGACATTTTATTATATTTTTTGAAATGAGGAACAAGTACAAAGAGTGCTCAGAATGATAGCACCTTGCCCTGCTCCAAGCAGGCTAAAATGATCTCTCCCTCCTCTATCAAAAACTCTGCTCAATATTTGCTCTACACTACTCCTCCTCTACGCAGTCCTGTTGGAAATGCTGTTGGTTGTTGGAAAGGGAATGCAAGATGGGGCTGCTTTGCTGCTCGAAATTTTTTGAAACTCGGACACCGGTCTCTCCTCCAAAAACCCAGAATAACCCGCGAAGGAATTCCGGAAAGGCTGACCCCAGAAATTCACCCTGTTGGGATGACTACACTCTTCTACTAGGTATGCTAGCCTCTATGATGAAAATGCTGAAAGAAAGGCCTCAAAATATCCAAGGAACTAAGCCATGGAAGGGTTTATCCCCTCACTAACCTCTAGACTGAAATCTCACCAAGTTCCTCCTCTCCCGAAGCTTCTCTCCTCTATGAATGCATAACCCTTTGAGAGACTGCGCTACCCTAGAGATGACCGCGTAATCCTAGTGGCTAAAAAAATGAAGATGCTCTCAAAAAATGATGGAATGGATCCTCTCCTGAGCGGGTATTCAAATTCCCCCAAGGAGATACCCTTGTGCTAAACAGCACTGCAAACTCAGCTAAACAGCTTAAGCGTGCTATAGTCTTGCCAGACAGAAAATCAAAAGATGTATGATGAATGAGAAAGGTTTCCTCCATCCCTTTTTATGCTAGTGAACCCCCACATTCCCATTGGCCCACCAATGCAGCGTTGTCCCTCTTGCCACACTGTCCCCTAGCTGTGGTGTGCTACCTCTTCCACGCTGCCATAATGCTGTCTGGCCCCACACTGCCACTGCGCTATCCTAGCTTCCTTTTCTTCTGCACTGTCACTTGGCCTCAAGGACCCCGCTTTGTGTTTTAATTATTATGCCTAGTGACTTTAGGAAAGTTTTTTTATTCTAATGTTGATTTATGGGTCCCATCACCCCTTTATTTTCTGTTGAACTTTAGAAAGGAAAAAATCAATCAAAATAAATATTCCAATTAGTTGTATGCTAATTGGGAATATTACAGTCCTCCCCCAAGAAATGTTGCTTGTCCTCAAGAAACTGCAAAGATGGATGATGCAGGATCTTCTCCCCTCCCAAGTGGCATCCTCATCTGGAAGGTTCCTCCACCTAATAAGATATTCCTTAACTGTCTTGCTCCTCATCTCTCTCTCCCGATTTTCTAGAATGGCCTCTGGTTGCAACACCAAATGCCCCTCATCATATGTAGGTGGGAACTCCAAAGTGGCAGTCACATGCTGCCCCAGAGCTTTCTTCAAGCATGAGACATGGAAGATCTTATGGATCTTGCTCCCAACTATTAGCTCTAGCTCATATGCCACCTCACCAACTCATCTAATCACCCTATAAGGTCCATAGAAATAGGGTTTGAGATTCTCTGCTCCCTTTTGCTTCAGTGTGGATTGTTTGTATGGATGAAGGCAGAGGTAAACCAAATCATCTAACTCGAACTGTCTCTCTATGTGGCCTCTGTCTGCATACAACTTCTGCTGGTTCTGCGTCGTGGCAAGGTTGTATTTGAGAGCCCAGAGTTTGTCTTGGCTCTCTTGGATCCAATCTCTGGTCCTTGGGGCCTTGCTTGCTCCAAACATAACATCAAAAAAAATTATAGCATGATATCCATGCAAAGCATAAAATGGAGACATACCGATTGACATATGGAATGTCGTGTTGTATCAATATTTCCCCAAGTGGAGCCAACGCCGCCATGCCTTCTGCTGCCCCAAGACATAGTTTCGCAAGTAGCCCTCCGGCCACTATGTTGGCTCATCAAAAAATACCAGCACAAACTTCCTCAGCTCATCAATAAATATTGGGGATGGGGTAATGGTTCTTCATGGTTTTCTTATTGAGCACCCTATAGTCGATGCACATCCATAATATGGGAAACTACCAGCACAAACTTCCTCAGCTGACCATGGAAGATGTGGTTCATACAAGACTAAAAGGTGGCCAGAGAATTGGTTATCCCGAAGGGCATCACCAATAACTCAAAGTGGCCATAATGGCATCTAAATGCAGTCTTGGGGACATCCTAGTCCCTCACCTTGATCTGATGACACGCTGACCTCACATCGATCTTTGAGAAGAACTTCACTCCCCTCAACTCATCCATCAGCGCATAAATATTGGGGATGGGGTAATGGTTCTTCATGGTTTTCTTATTGAGCACCCTATAGTCGATGCACATCCAGTAGTGTGGATTCTAACTGTGTTGTTGCATGAGGTATGGAAATATTAGGTGGAAATATGCCAGAGGTCAGATCAATGGAGTGCTTGCCTTGACAATGTATAGGAACATCTGTGGGTGAGGAGAAAATGCCTCGTATTCCTCCATGCCTTTGTCCATATGTTGCTGTCATGAAGGGGAGCCCTGTTTCGAGGCTGTGGCCACAATATTCTTCTTTCCTTGTGGGCGACTGGTAATGCAAATAAATTTCCTAGTTTCGGAAACAATCTTACTGTGTTGTTTTGCAGTAGTCAAAGAGATGGCGGGAGGCGGTACTACCTCTGGTATCCTGTACAAGTTATTTCTCAAAGTAATAATAATAGCATGAGGCCTAGAATCCTACATAGCATGTCACCTCCACAAGTATGGTTGTCCCAATAATACATCAGACACATCAAGAGGAGCAACAACACACATTACCTCATCCATGAATGGCTTGATGTTGTATGAAAGGTGGCACTGTTGGAAGATGCGGAGATATATTCCTTCGTGAAACCACCCAATGGTATACGAATACGAGTGTGCTATGGTTGGTAGGCCAAGCTGCTTCACGACCTTTACTAAAATGAGGTTCTTTTGGCTTCCGCTATCGACAAGGAATTGCAGTGGATAACCCTTCATCCACATCTGTGAATGGAAGAGGCGCTCCCCCTCCTCTGGATCCTCAGGATCCTCCCCCTAGATCTTGGTGATGTAAAAAATGGGACTGGGATCTGAATCAATGATCTGCTTCCTTTTTTCATTGCCCTTATTTGGTTCTGACTCAGGATCAGAACATGCATCTGATTCAGGTGCCTTTAGTACGGCCACCGATGAATGTTTGGCCTAACACTCATTTGTGCTGTGTGCGGGGTCGTTATGAAATTCACACCACCTCCCCATGTCCTTCTTTGGATTTTTGGTGTTGTTCTTAGTCACCCCGCTTTGGCCTTACCCCTTGTTCTGTGGTTAAGGGGCGCATTTCCCTGGTTTTGGATTCACGAATCCAAAGTCTCGTTTCTTCTGCTCAAATTTCTGCTTGATCTTAGCGGCATAACGATATGCTGTGTCAAGTAATGTAATGTCAAGGAAATCCATTTCCTCTTAAATGTATTTGTGCAAAAAACTGTGGTACTTGAGCACCAAATGTCTCTCTGAATCTTTAATACTCATCTTTGTGCGTAGGGTATGGAACAGGTTCGTTAGTTCATGCACATCTTGATCCCTTTGCTGCTACAACGTGGTCCATTGGATGTAATTGTCCTCATAGCTCCCCATAGTGTAATATTGTTCCTTGATGATGTCTCGGAATGAATTCCAAGTGGACCGGCTGAGAATAGAGAGGGTTCTCTCTATTCCTTTTTCTTGCAGTAGGTTTCCCACCAGTCTTTGACATGGGGGGAGGCTTTGAGGAGTGCAAAAATAATCTTTTCTCGGTTGGAGAAATCATGGACCGAGAAATACCCTTCCAGCAAATTCAACCATATATCTATAACGTATACATCTATCTGGCCTTCAAATACAAGAATGCCAAAGTTGAATTTTACCTTGAAAGGAGAGGCACCTCTAGAGTGGCTGCTAGATGTAGATGTGTCGCTGTTGGGCAACTGTTGAAGGATCTGGGCAAAGTTATCCATCATCGCATTCCTCTATTTCCCAATGGCCTCCTCGAGCAATATTTTGATAGGATCTCCTGCTCCCTCATCTCTATATTCTTGTTCCATGGGAGGTCGTCGGGGTTTGCGAGGCTAATCTTGCAAGGGTTCAACGAGTTTGAGCCGTAACTCCTTATACCTTGACCTTGTTGGGGAAATGCAAAGAAAAATGGAGAAAGAGAAGATTACTATGATACCATTGATCCAGATTTATGCAGGAACACAATAATACATAAAAATAAACATAAACATAGAGATGAAATGGAAATAATATTTCATTTCATTAATATCAAATAACATAAATATGCTTACATACATAATGGAAATAAACTAGCTAGAGTGTTGGTAGCGTATATCTGAGAAGAGATGTGGCAGTTATAGGCCTCTGAACTATGTTACAATGAGGATCGAAGGCCTATTTATTGTTGAGAAACAATGAAAAAACCTAAACATCCAAAACCTAACCCTAGGAGATGAAGCGTCAAAACTGTGGGCCCTGTTTGGGTAAATTGGTACATCAATCTTCCCGGGGATGTAACTTTAGCATACTATCTCATTTTGACGTGCTCAATACCTTGTTAGAAATACATATCCAAGGAATACAACTTTTGAGTGAGAAACATCAATCTATGGACACATGTTGCTCCCAATTTTCCAAAAAAATGTCGTTTAGGGCCTCAAAATGACTCCGAAAGTTCAAGACCCAAAAAAATGCTAAAAATAGTAAGTTGTGCTGAAACTTAAAAACTGAAAGAAATGATGGTGGGGGTTCAAATGGAATAGGTGGGTGGCCACCAATATCCACCTGGATCATTAGGGCCTCAAAACGGATCTGGAAGTTCAAGACACAAAAACCTGCTAAAAATAGTAAGTTATGTTGAAAGTGAAAAACTGAAAGAATCAATGGTGGGGGTCCAAATGGAATAGGTAGGTGGCCACCAATATCCAATTGGATCAACCTCTAACATATGCACCTCCACTACCCACTACACATTTCCCTTCTGGAAATCTACCTCCATCTGGTGTGGCGAGATTTTTTGGGGAGGGTATGTGTGCATGTCTATGATCATCACATGCTTCCCACTCTTATTATCTATCCACTCCATCTCTAATGTCTCGCAATCTGTAATGAACTTACCAAACATGATAAACCACTACACACCCAATACCACATTGGTATCTGGGATGTCGACGACAAAGAAATTAACTATCATGGTGTATGTCCCATGGTCACTGCTAATGCCGGAACATATAGCATGCACTGCATGGTCCTGGCACCTGGAACCAACATGGAGAACCCATTAAAAATATCTATCGATATGCCCCTATACTGCACTAGTTGGTCATAAACGAAGTTATGTGTGGCCCCAGTTTCCACCAACACTGAGGCATGATGTCCTTGGACCATGCCTTGGATTCTCAGCATCAAATACTTGGGAACTTCTTGTAAAGATGGAAGGACTCCTCCAGTGGGTACAAACATTGCTCCTTTTGCTACTGGGGAAGGTGGTGGTGGATGATATCCCCCTGGTGCACCAATTCTTACATCTCCCTCTAGATACTCATATGCCTCTTCTTCTCCCTCACTGTCGGAGAAGGCCTCAATGTAGTGTGCCTTCCCTGCAGCACAACGACGAATCGGTGCCCATGACTCCTAGCAAGTGAAACGTAGCTTCCTCTGTCTCAAGTCTCTCCGAGTATCATCATCCAATGGCCCTCAACCCTAGTTCCCCCTTCGGGGTGGAGCTCTCATCCTTGGCAGGGCTTCTTGTAATTCCCTTGTCCTCCCTACTGCATCTTGCAGCGTAGTAGGCCTAATGGATCTGACTGGCCCACGCAACAGTTATTCCAACCCATCAATAAACATATATACCCTCCTGGCCACTGACAAGTTTGGTACCATCACTGAAAGTTTCAAGAACTCAGAAATGTAAGTCTTAGGGCTTCTTGACTGGTTGAGCTTAGTCAGCTCAATGAAGTGTTCCTTCGGGTCTTTCCGGTCAAATATCTCCACTAACCTTCGAGTGAAATATGCATACACTGTCACCCCTGCGTGACCTAGTGTGGAAATCTTGTGAAACCACTAGTTGTGGGCTTCCCCCTCAAGGTTTAACATTGCCACCTTGATAGCCTCTACCTCTGCCATTTGGTTCAGTTGAAAAAAGATGTTCAACTACTCCACCCAAGCCTTAGCCGAACACTTGGATGATCCATCAAAGGTAGGTAAGAAAAATTCAACCATCTATCTATAGCGTCTACATATATCTAGCCTTCAAATAAAGGAATGTCAAAGTTGAATTTTACCTTGAAAGGAGAGGCGCCTCTAGAGTGGCTGCTAGATGTAGATGTGTCATCGTTGGGCAGTCGTTGAAGGATCTAGGCAAAATTATCCATCATTGCGTTCCTCTATTTCTTGAGGGCCTCCTCAAGCAATATTTTGATAGGATATCCTTCTCCCTCATCTCTCTTTTCTTCTGCCATGGGAGGTCATCAGGGTTTGCGAGGCTGATCTTGTAAGGGTTCATCCAGTTTGAGCCCTAACTCCTTATACCCTCACCTTGTTAGGGACATGCAAAGAAAAACTAAGAAATATCATATTTCTATGATACCACTGATCCAGATTTATGTAGGAACACAATAATACGTAGAAATAAACATAAACATAGATATTCAATGGAAATAATATTTCATTTCATTAATATCAAATAATGGAAATATGCTTACAGACATAATGGAAATAAAATAGCTAGGGTGCTGGTAGTGTATCTCTGAGAAGAGATGTGGAAGCTACAGGTCTCTGAACTATGTTACAATGAGGATCGAAGGCATATTTATTTTTGAGAAACAATGAAAGACCCTAAACATCCAAAAACTTAACCCTGGGAGATGAAGCGCCAAAACTGTGGGCTCCGTTTGGGTAAATTGGTACATCAATCTTCCTGGGGACATAACTTTGGCATACGATCTTCATTTGACGCGCTCAATACCTTATTAGAAATATCTGTCTGAGGACTACAAATTTTGAGTGAGAAACATCAATCTATAAACCCATGTTGCTACAGGTTTTCCAAAAAAACGTTGTTTAGGGCCTCAAAATGACTCTGGAAGTTCAGGACCCAAAAAACTGCTAAAAATAGTAAGTTGTACTGAAACTGAAAAACTAAAAGAACTGATGGTGGGGGTTCAAATGGAATAGGTGGGTGGCAACAAATATCCACCTGGATCATTAGGGCCTCAAAACAGCTCTGGAAGTTCAGGACCTAAAAGCCTGCTAAAAATAGTTAGTTGTGCTGAAAGTGAAAAACTGAAAGAATAGATTGTGGGGGTCCAAATGGAATAGATGGGTGGGCACCAATATCCAACTGGATCAACCTCTAACATATGCACCTCCACTACCCACTCTTCATCTCCCTTCTGGAAATCTGTCTCCATCTGGTGTGGCGAGATCGTCTGGGGAGGGTATGTGTGCATGCCTCTGATCATCACATGCTTCCCATTCTTCTTATCTATCCACTCCATCTCTAATGTCTCCCATTCTATATTGACCTTACCAAAAGTGATAAGCCACTGCACACCCAATACAACATTGGTATTTGGGATGTCGACCATAAATAAATTATCTGTTATGGTGTATGTCCCCATGGTCACTGCTACTGTCGGAACATGCAGCATGCACTGCATGGTCCTAGCACCTAACACCAACATGGAGAACCCATTATAAATCTCTATTGGTATGCCCCTCCAATGCATTAGTTGGTCACAAACGAAGTTATGTGTGGCCCCAGTTTCCACCAACACTAAGGCATGCTATCCTTGGACCGTGCCTTAGACTCTTAACATCAAATACTTATGAACTCCCTGTAAAGATGCAAGGACTCCTCCGGTGGGTGAAAACACTGCTCCTTCTGCTACTGGGGGAGGTGTTGGTGGATGATCTCCCCCTTGTGCACCAACACTGAAATCCCCCTCTAGATACTCATATGCCTCTTCTTCTCCCTCACTGTCGGAGAAAACCTCAATGTAGTGTGCCTTCCCTGCGGCACAACGATGACCCGGTGCCCATGGCTCCTGGAAAGTGAAGCATAGCTTCCTCCGTCTCAAGTATCTCTGGGTATCATCATCCAATGGCCCTCAACCCTAGTTCCCCCTCAGGGGTGGAGATCTCATGTCTTTCCTCTTCTGCTGGAACACTGGTTTGTGGGGAAAAGGAGCTCTCGTCCTTGGCAGGGCATCTTGTAAGTCCCTAGTCCTCCCTACTTCATCCTGCAGCGTAGTAGGCCTAGTGGATCTGACTGGACCACACAACGATTATGCCAACCCATTAGTAAACATATATACCCTCCTAGCCACTGACAAGTCTAGCACCATCACTGAAAGTTTCAAGAACTCGGAAATGTAAGTCTTAGGGCTTCCTGACTGCTTGAGCTTAGTCAGATCAACGAAGTGTTCCTCCAGGTCCTTTCGGTCAATTCTCTCCATTAACCTTTGAGTGAACTCTGCATACACTGTCACCCTTGCGTGACCCAGTGTGGAAATCCTGTGGAACTACCAGTTGTGGGCTCCCCCCTCAAGGTATAGCACTGCCACCTTGATATCCTCTACCTCTGCCATTTGGTTCAGTTGAAAATAGATGTTCAACTACTCCACCCAAGCCTTAGCCGAACACTTTGATGATCCATCAAATTTAGGTAAGAAAAATATTCCCACGATACGCTGCAGGTTATTCCCCTGCATGTAACCTCCTCCTCTATTCTGGATGTGGGGTTTGTTATTGCTCTTCATCTGAAAAAAATCGTTAAAGGCAAGGGCCTCTCTAAACTGCTGCCCATACGTCTGATGCTATGCAAAATATTCCCCGTAATGAGCCACCTCTGGATCCTTGTGTCCTCCCGTTCATGCTCCTGAAGTCAAGAAAGTGGGCATGGTGGAACATGGGGGAGTGCATAGCACCACCTACTACGCATCATTTTTCTCCAAAATATGGTGAGAAGTACCAGACCCTTCTCTGTTGTGAAACTCCCTTGGGATCTCACGCTGTCTGTTTTCTCCACCAATATTCTGCCCCATTTCCTCTATCTTTCTGGAAAGCTCCTATACAAATTTCAAGAGGAGGTTACCAAACTCCTTCCCATCATCTATCTCATCTGCCATTGGTTCCTTCCCTTTGCCTTCCTCAATCGGAATGATGTCCTCTTTTGCATGTGTTATTTTGAGCCTACGCTCTTTGTCCATGTACCTCTTATTCTGGCATGTGATGAAATCTCTATCTTCGGGTGTCATAGACTAATTTCTCCATAGGCTGAGCCAATTCTATGAGATATGATACCACTGTAATATCCCAATCAAGAAATAGACAACAATACAAAGAAACATAGACAAAAACTACAACAAATAGAAGCATACACAGAAAACACTGCAAATAAACCAGAAAAACTGAGCCATTTTATTATATTTTATGAAATGAGGAACAAGTACAAAGAGTGCTCAGAATTTTAACACCTTGGAGTGCTCTAGGAAGGCTGAAATGATGTCAGCTCCCTCCTCTATCAAAAACTTTGCTCAATATCTACTCTGCGTTGCTCCTCCTCTACGAAATCCTGTTAGAAATGTTACTGCTGGCTGGAAAGGGACTGCAAGATGGGGATGCTCTACTACTCAGAAAATTCTGAAACTTAGACATTGGTCTCTCCTCCAAAAACAAAAAATAACCTGTGAAGGAATTCTAGAAAGGATGACCCCAGAAATTCACCCTCTTGATATGACTACACTCTCCTGTTGGGTATGCTTGCCTTTGTGATGAAAATGTTGAAACAAATGCCTCCAACTATCCAAGGAACTCATATATGGAAGTGATGATACCCTCACTAACCTCCAGACTGAAATCTCACAAAGTTCCTCCTCTGTCAGAGCTACTCCCCTCTATGACTGCATAACCCTCTGAGAGACTGCTCTGCCCTAGAGATGAATGTGTAATCCTGGTGGCCGAAACAATGAAGCTGCTCTAAAAAACTGATGGAATGGCTCCTCTCCTGAGCGGGCACTCGAAGTCCCCTGAGGATGACGTGGGATCTCCACTCGGAGACACCCTTGTGCTAAAAAACACTACAAACTCAGGTAAACAGCTTAAGCATGCTTGATGCAGGGGCATTAGACACTAGCCAGCAATGTAGGAGTTTTGTCCACATGTTGTGGCTAGGAGGGTTTGAAAACAATTGAATGGTTACAACTAGGTGTCAATACCTTAGCTGATTGTATTATTAGATCAGTTAGAATTGTAGAAGTCGAATGGTTAGACCATTTTTCATGTTTTAGTTTCGAATAATTGTAATTAGGCTCTTGAGTTACCATAACGGTCCTCACAGAGGAACCGAAAGGACATATGTTGATGTATAAATTGTATTCTCCGGATGGAGAAGAAGGAGGGAGAGAGAGCAAGAGGAAGAGAGATTTCTGCAATAAAATCTATGTGTTACAATTGTTTCCAGTTAAATGATTTCTAAGATTGTTGCCATTGGAGAGACTCGAATCTTTGTCTATGAAAGGATTGTTTAATTGCGAAGCAATTGAATTCTGTATATATATATATAATTACTGAGTCGAGTCACTGTATCGACTTCGCATCCATCTGTCTGTCGTTTCCCTTCTATTTATTGAACAACCCTGTTGAACCAATACAACCGCAGGCGAGGTCTGTACAAAGGAAGTGTGGCCGTGAACACTGTTTAAATTGGTAGATTTCCCGCTGTATAAAGAAACAGAGGCGTTTCTTTCAAACCCGGAACCGTGGTCTAGACGCGAGTTAAATGAACAAAAGGAATAACGTAACCCCGCATTAACCCTGGTCAATCCCTGTAGCAAAACTGCGAGCGGATTTGAGGAGGCAGATTTCCCTCATCGCACCGCTTTTGGTGTACAAGCGGTTTTTCTCAGTCATGGAGCGATTCCACAGAGCTGTCGACGCGTGGCAAAGGGGGCCCGCACAAAACCGCCTTTTCGTATCCTTATCGCATGTTAAATTCAGTACGAGGACGCCGAGCGATATCGTCGAGGGTCGTCGATTTGGCGCAGAGTCATCGGACGGTGGTTGCACAATGAAAATGCATGGGATTTAACCTAAAGGTACAGGCGTACATTTGATTGGTTATTGATTGCGGAGGCAGGACCCAGAGCCAAGGTCTGTTTATGAGTCATTTATTCGGGGTCCAATTATATAGTTAATCGCCGAAGGTTTAACATTGGTTACAAAGCGTAGAGGTAATAGATATATGCTGGGGATATAATATAAAGTTCAAATATTGTGGATGGTATTATTTATCAAATTCTATGAATTTGAGAATCAATAAAAAGAAATAGACCACGTAGAGGAAAGGGAAGAGCTGACAGAGGCACGTCACAGTTGACCAACTTTTCGTGGGGTTGACTTTCAGCTGTTGTTCCTTCAGTGCTCTAGTATTGATAGACAAAAAATCAGAAGATATATGAATGAATGAGAAAGGCTGCCTCCATCCCTTTTTATGCTAGTGAACCCCCACATTCCCTTGGGCCCACCAATGCTATGTTGTCCCTGTTATCACCCTAGTAATTTCTTAGGTCGTGGGATTTTGATTTATAGTTAAAGAAAAATAGGGGTAACCACAAACCTACTTTGGATATCTAGGATCTAGCCTTCCTAAATTTCAGAGAGGGCTCTCTCTTTAATATTTAACTTTGTTTTGTTCGGTATTTTAGGCTAGGTATGATTGGGAACTTGGTTTTTTGTTTGGAAAGTTTGGTGGGAAATAAGATTACTTGGATAAACATTAAAGAGGGATCTACTAGTCCATTGGGCTATGGAGTCAAGATGTAGCAAACAAGACTGAAAGGCAAGGCCAAAAGGATGCTAATGTACTCAGGGCAAGGTAGATAACCCTCAGAGATTTGAATAGTTTGACTGGATAGGATGGCTTTCTTTCGGGATAAAGGGTAGTGAAGGATCCTTTGATCAAAAAAAAGAGGAAGGAGGGAGGGGTCAAATGGGACTGGGAGCAATCAAGAATTCCTAAGTCCGGAAATCAGTAGAAAACATTGAAATGATCAAGTAGTTAAGACAGGGAGTCTTTTACACTTATCCTGAAATAATATTCCTAATTAATCATTCAGATTTGAACACATATATGAAATTGAATGAAACTTCAAAAGAGGAAACAATGATAGTAAGAAATCAATTTACTCATTAGCTTATTGCATGAATCCTGAGTTATGAAGTCCAGTTGGAAATTTTCCAGTCTGCTGCTATGAAATCAACACATGAGCCTCCAAAGCACCAACAAAAATATCTATATTAATCTCAGCAATTTTATTCCACACTTAATACTTCAAAGAGTGAATTATTTATACAAATTGTTTAGTAAAAAATATCCTAGAAAAATCTAAGAATAACTCTAGGAAAATAAATGATCTTAACACACTAAGAGGGACAACTGCTTAACAACTCAGCAAGATGTCCTTTTATCTTAGAAAAAATAGAACCAACATTATCTAATGAAAATAGTTTGTTGACGAGGTGTACATGCTTGCTGGCACGTTTGGAAGATATCTGTTTGTAGATTTCTTGACTGATACTCTTTCAATTTTCATCTTTTAATGCTGCTTTTCTTCCTGATACTCTTTACTCTATTCATGTGTCACTTTACTGCTAGTAAAATGTAGAATTTACCATAGTAAAAACTAGCTGATTGTTTTCTGCTCGGATACACTTTGACCTTGTTACTTTGACCTGATACACTTTCAACTGCTATTTTTACCTCTAGACAGCTGTAAGATGAAGTTTTCACTGTGGTAAAAAAAATGTCCCATCATTTCTCTGTCTTGCTTGATTTTTCTTTTTACTCTTTTACTGCTGTAAAGATTCATATCAGCAGTAAAAATTCCAAAATCATAGTAAACTGTTTTTATTCTTTTCTTCTTGACTTCATTATTTTACCTGTACTTTTTCTGTTGTTCTACTCCAATGTTGCTATAACAAGTTTGTGAACTCCTATCATTGCTGATCACTTGGTATTTTCACACTTTTCAACTTTCGGTAACTTTCATCAGCTTCAGTGTACCTTGAGAAATTTGGTTTGATAATGAAAATATGCTTACTTTAATCCTGTAGAAAAAACAAGTTTTCAAAGTACTCCAAGACAACTTTTCCAGTTGGAGAACCTTGTGGCAGAGGCTTATTAACTTGTTCTTTGGCATGGGCCTTGATTTTCTTATCATAATATGTTTGAACCATTAGCTTTTCATTAAAGCCATGAATGTCTGGGAGGCCTGATTTTTTCATTAAATCCATGTATTTTGCCAAAAACTTTGTTATTGACAAATTCATGGCCTCACACTTTTCCTTCAAATTGTCCATTATACTCCTTTTATTTAGGACCTTCTTGATTTGAAGAATTGTTTCAGTTCTATCTTGTATTTTCAATGCTTCAAGCTCCTCTCTGTTTTTGCTGTTCAAAAATGTAATAAGCTTCAAAGCCTGAGATGGTTTATTAGCAAGTTCCTCCTTTGTTTTCTGAATTTCCACCTGTGATGCCTTGAAGGCCATTGTAGATGTATGCCTTGAATTATGTTGTTCCAAAGGTAGTTTTTTACATAGGACATCTGTTCACTGAAGTTCACTTGCTTTTGCAAAGCCTTTACTTGTTCTTCTAATCTATTTGCTCTTTGCCCATGTCCTTTAGATGTAATCAATGCATTCCTGTTTGATGATTCAAGAGTTTGAATGGTCTTTTTCAAATTGGCTATCTCATTATTTTTTAGGGACATATCCTCCATGGTTTTTACTATATCTGCTACTTTACCTCCTTGATGTACCTGTGTGGTGGATGATCCTGTGGCAGAAGTATCTTTATATTGCACTGACACTGCAGTTTCCAGTGGCACTTTTGGGGCTAAATGTTCTGCCAAAGTGGAAGGGAAAACTGTGCTAACCATAGGAATAACCGTGGGAATAGATTGCACATCAAATTCCTTTACTGCTTCTTTTTCTTTTATAAGGATCTCCATCTGATCTTCCATCTCTTTGACTTGGGTATTCAGTTTTAGTATTAACTTGGCCATTTCTTCTTTTTCAGTTTGTTCTTGGAGGACTTCCTTTGCTTGAGGATGTTCATTTTGGGGAAGCTTTAACTGTTTTCTCAAAGCGGTGATATCATCATTCTTTTGCTTTATCAAGGCCTAAGAAACCTATATGTTTGATGGATCTACTCCTATTTTAATGACTAGATCTTCTAAGGACTTAATCCTTAGTTCTTTTGCTTGTAAAGAGGCTTTGTCTAGCCTCATCTAAATCTGCATATTTAAAATAGTGTTTTGCATTTGTATAGTACTCTTGGTTTTATCCACAACCTTTGAATATAGCATTTCAGATGTATGTGTATGAAGCTCTATTTGATCTATCTCATGGATATTTTCTGAATCAACTTCAAAGTCTGTCTTGCTATAGTCTGAAACTGTCTTTGGATCTGCAACCTTTGGCTGGAGGTAGGACATGATCATTTTATTAGTAGAATAATCAAACGCTGTTAACAATCTGTCCTTGTTAACTGGATTTTCTTCGAGAAATTGAGAGTAAATTTATCTTTTGATCTCCTCATTTTTCTCTTTAATTTGTTTGTATCTTTGTTTGATATCTGAATCTTTTCCCTCTGCTGTTTTGGAAGAAAAGGGAATTTCAAATTCAACCTGTTTTTCAATTATTTGCTTGCCCTTCTTATTTGCTGCAACCTGTTCTTCTCTAATTCCTGTCAAAACTTCATCAACTATTATTGAGGCTTCTTGATTTTCTTGTTGATCATCATTTATTTCTTGATCATTGGTATCATCTATTTCCATGATCTTTTCCTTTTCAACATTAGCAATTTTAGCTCTTTTGTTGTAAACTAATTTAAACTTATTCTCAGTAATAGTTTGAGCTGAATAACCTTCATCATCCCTTGGTATTTTGTTTGGAAATCATACCTGCTTGGTAACTATCATAGTCTGTGAATTGTCTGCCTTTTTCACTGTTTCTGTATCATCAGTAGGATCCATCAATGTGTTTGGCATCCATTCCATTTGGTTGGAAAACTTCTCAATATGTGATTTTGAGTCATGTATGATAGGCTGAAGCTTACATTTTACCCTTATAGCACTGAGGTAACCCTAGGGATCATAATTCCATTTAAAACTCTCTTGAAACTGATACTCTGATGCTTGTCTAGATATTTCTTTCTCAACCTCCCTGTTGTTCACAATGAAAGGGCTAATCTAGCTCTTCAATTTAAACTGAGTCTTTTTCTTTGATGCCATGAAGTTTATAGCATCTGAATTTAAAACTTGTCTCAAATATTCTAATGCAAAAACCCTGATGGTTAAAAACTTAGGTAACTTATATGAGGACAAATTTTTTCCAAATATTCTTAATTCTGTGTGTCTCTAATATAAGCACCAGTCTCCTACTTTGCATTGTTCAGATAATTGTAGTATTCTCTTCATTTCTTCACTGTCTCTGGGTTGTTCAGACTTGTAAATCAAATTCATGCATGTCTTGATAAATAAGTCTGAAAACTGCTTATTACTGAATTCATTTCCTTCCTTCCTGAGAAAGGATGTCCAAAATATCACTGATAGAGGCTGGCCCTCTACATTCATCTTTTGCAAAGCAGTGGGAAAATGCTCATCTTGGAAAAATAGAAACAGATGGAATAGATAAGAAGAATATCTGAAAACTCCTTCATTAGGCAATTTGGCTAGTTGGTAATGTATTCTATCAGCAATGAATCTAGAAAAATAAAAGATCATGGCAGGAGGCCGCCTAGGGGATAATGTAGAAAGGAAACCAAGTAAAGATGCATCAGTAAATTCATCATTAAATTATCCCAGAATGGAGGATAACATTGAGATCACTTGTCTGGAAGCTTCAGGAAAATCAGAAGTAGAATATGGTGGATTCACCTTAGGAAGGTCTACATATTCAGGCATGAAATTTTGAAAGACTGAAAACTTTTTAGGAAAATCCATCTCTAAGTATAACTAGGTTAAATCTTCAATTGACAAGGGCACTACTCTGGGATCAAGCTTCAACTAAAGCATCTCACTTATGGATTCTGCTGTGATGGAAAAAAAAATTTCTCTATCTTTGTTTACTATGGCTCTTTGATCAGGAACATAATGCATTTGACATAATATGACCAAGTCTTGGGCTGAATGAGTAACAGGAACTGCTTATTTGGGCAAATTGGATTCCCAAATAGGTATGTCATCTTGATTTTTATTCAAAAACATATCCCGACACCAGTTATGAATCTCAAGTAAATTGAATTCCACCACTATATCAACAATCCTGTAATCTAAATCAGTTAAAGGAATGTTTTCTTCAGAGGAAACAGGTGGTTGGAGAGGTCTAACAACTTCAGTTGAATCAGCTGTTAAAGCAAGAGTTGGTTTGTTGATCTTTGAGGCTTCAGGCTTGGGAAGCTTGGCTATTACAGGCTTTGAGGCTTTGGGACCTCCAGTTTTGGGTGTAACGTGTTTTTTAGTCATTTTTGTTACAACTAAAGCAAGCTTAGACTGTTTGCTATAGTTGATTTTCACAAATAGAGGAAAACTGAGCAATTTACTGGGAGAGAATTATCTTCAAAGGATTTTATTGCTCAATCTGGGATTTATCAGGTATAAAACTGGCTTAAGACAGGAAACAGGGTTTCCTGAATGGTAAAACTATGGGGAAAAAGGCCTCTTAATCAATCTGTGAGACTTTGAATTTTTTCAGGGCTCGGAATTGGTCTTCAGGAATTAAAAGATGTTGGAAATCGAAGAATTTGGTTTTAAAGGGCTCCACATAGGACTTCAGGATTCTTGGAAATTTTTTTCTTTGGTTTGGTTTGTTTTTAGGCACTTTTAAACCGTTAATTCTCTTTAATTTAGTCTCCTTAACTCACAGGTTTAGATTTTCAAATTTTTTGCAGGTTAAAGATACTGAGAAATACCTCTTTTAGCAAGTTTTTGGTGGTCGAAGGGGCTTTCTAGTAGCTTCGGCTTTGAAATGGATCCACTGGTTCAACAGAGGGCTTCAAGGATCTTTATATGTAGTTTGTAGTGGTAAAATTCTGCTTCTGGGCACGAAATTGGGTAAACAAAGGCTCAGAATCCTTTAAACAGTTAGGGCATGAGCTTTTAACTAGGCGAGAATGAAAATAATGCATAAAACAACATTTTATCAAAGCTTAACTTGTGAATAAAAACCATTTTATTGAGCATTAATGATAGGTCTATTCAATAGGCGGGAGTGGATTTGTGAAAACCACAAGTGGGTTTCGCTTCGTTTGGGATGGTAAGTGGTTTGAAGCATTTGGAACTCGATCGTATAATAATTTGACACGTCGCATCGAGCGGTATTGGAAAACAACCCTTATCGCGTGATTTTCATAAAAGTTTGGTCGATCACTTTCAGAGCTGCGCGAAAGTGAACGCACACAGTTGGATTCAATCGGATGATGATAACAGTCAGGATCTTTCTTAAGAGTTGCGGTGAAGAATGGGTGGGGTCCAGGCGGCTTTATGTAATGGCATGAAGATAGATATAAAACCTTTGTTTTAAATAATAACCAAAGTTAAATAATAGAAAGGTTTAATATATGTGTGGAGGTAATGGCCAAATAGACTTATATAAAGTGAGTTTATATAGTCCAACAGGGGTTTTGTCAAGCAAGTTATATATATAAAGTGAGTTTATATATATGGTAAATAGTGCGTGGGGCCGGTTATCAAGGGGTTAACCTCGGGTTTAGATAGAATAATAGGGTTCTATATATAAGACCATGGTTAAGCTGCAAGGGAGGAAAATGTAGGGTAATGGGTAATGTCTTCGCGTTATTTTAAATACATTGGATTGTAAATAAAACGTGTTTTTCCATAGATATTTTAGTTTTATTATATATTTAATTAAACCAAATAGGCTTAATAACTATAGGGGGCCGGGATATTTATATAGTGCTAGTTTAGCCAAAGGGGTTTTATTAAAACACGTGGGATAATAGACTTTGGCTAAAGTTTATAATAGTGGGTTTTTCAAGGGGATATTTAGTAAAAAGAAGTTATATTAAATAGTAAAGGGTCATTTATATAGGGATTTAATAAGTAAGTTAGAGATTAATATGACAAAGGGGAAAATGAATACTTATAATAGATAATTATAACTAAGGAAAGTGAAAATTAAAGCAAAGCTTGATTATCATAATTTTATCACTTTAACTTAGAATATAATGTCCTTTTGATGGTTTTTATGCTTTATGAGATGTAGGCAGTTAATCAAATGGGGATTTATGTATCACTAAGTAAAAATGGAGTCTTTACTTACGAAATTGCATGGTGATGAATGTATGAATGGTAGATGATGAAAATTTTGGGATTTAACATAGAAATTTAACACTTTCAACTAGCCAGTCATTGAGCCTTGGGCCTGGTCCCAATAGAAGTCAGAGAAATGCTCTGAGCCTCTTTGAATGAAAGTTTAGAATGTAAAATAGCTATAGGGAAGGGGAAATTAGTGATTGTTTCTTGGTGACAAATATTTACAATGATTTTCCCACCTTCTTCTACCTACCCAGTCTTTAATTTAACATTTTTTCTTCCATTTATGTAGGTGCATTTGAGCTAGCAACCTTTAACATTTTATTCTTTTTGAAAGCAGTAAAAACTATCTAATTCTACCTTATTTCATCTAAGGACCCAGATTAAACTGTTGGGTTCCTTTTTACTCTATATCTATCTACTGAATTGTCAGGATTAAACTGTCTGACAACTCTTTATTCTCTATCTAAAACATGTAAATTGAAACATGAAAAGTCAAGATTAAGCATTTCAACTCATCATGGATTATGGAATTTATTGACACTCTACCATAATCAACTGCAAAAAGTAAAAAGTAGTGGCATTTAGACTTGCACACTTTATTGTTTTATTCACCTTTTTTTTCTTTGAGGTATCTCATTTTTTCTAAGTCCTTTGATTTTTCTTTTAGGACTTTTTACCCTCTTTTTGATTTTCTATTTTTATTTTTACAAAATATGGGAAAACAACTTGCAGAAGGAAAAGTATGTACATAGTTACAAGAATATCAAAGGTCAATTCCAAATTATGAGTCCTATATTTATAGGACACTAACAGCGGCTTCACATGGGGATGGCATTTCCTGGTGAAATGTCAAGAACTCTAAGATCAGTAGCCTTGAATTTTTAACCTTGATGATCCTGTAACTGTCTTTTGATTTCTGAAATAACTCATACTTATGATATTTTACTCTTCAGAGCTTAGGGCCTTCACTCTAGGCTTCAACTTTTGAAAAGAAAACATCCAATCCAATCTACTCACTTGCAATGAATATTTACAATGATGTAAAAAAGGAATCAATCTGGAACTAGGTGTTAGTTAACTCAGAAAAATAGTAGTGTTTAAGCATCCTATCATTCACTGGTCCTTCTAGAACATCTGTTCCATCCAAATTTTAGATAAAAAATGCATTATTACCTCTGTACCCATAAATTTCATAAGGTCCCTTCCATAAAAAATCAAATTTTCTATGTTTTCCCTTTTCCTCTCTCCTGGAATCCCACTTTAACACTTTATCTCCTATGTAAAAATCATCTTCCTTACTCCTTTTATCAAAAATATTTTTGATCTTATCATGAATTACTTGAGATTTTTCATATACTTCCTCCCTTGTCTGCTGTAAATGAATGGTTTGATTTATTCTCCGTTGAATATCATTAATCTCAAATTGTGATTCCTGAATAATCTTCATTACTCAAACTCCCAATGATGAAGGAAAAACTGCATCCATTCCATAAAATATTTGGTAAGGTGAAGTACCAATTGAATTATTGGTGGTAAGTCTATCTACCCATAGGGCATAGACCAGTTTTTTGTTCCAAGTCTTTTTGTTTTCTTGAAGTAATTTTTTGATGATGTTTACCAGGCTTTTATTAGAGGATTCTGCTAAGCCATTACCTTGAGGGTAATAAGAAGTAGAGTGGCCTAGGGTAATGTGATACTTTTGGCAAAAAGAAATCATTTTCTTGGATTTAAATGCAGCTGCATTATCAGTAATAATTTTGTGTGGGCATCCAAATCTAGATAAAAGATTGTTTTCAATAAAAGAGATTATGACTGAGTCTGTGGCTTGCCTAGTAGGAATGGCTTCTATCCACTTGGTAAAATAATATGTGGCAGTCAAAATCCATTTATGTTGTCCGAAAGATGGGGGATGAATTTCTCCAATGGAGTCTAAACCCCATTGTTGAAAAGGCATCTTAGTAGAAATAGGTTTTAGGGGCAAGGGTAAAAATTTCTTTTTTCCTTCAAAAATTTGACATTGGTGATAGGAGGTAACATATTTTTTGACATCAGCAAACAATGTTGGCAAGTAGAAACTAGCTCTAAGAATTTTATCTACTTTACTCTTCCAGTATAAGTGGCATCCACAGTCACCTGCATGAAATTCCTCAAGAATCTTGTCAGCTTCAGATTTTAGTAAATAATTCAGTAAAATACCACTTTGTTCTTTCCAATAAAGCATTTTATCTAGAATACAATATCTCATTGCTTTGAGTTTGACAAATCTAGCTTTAGTTCTAGTTAAACCAAGAGGAAATTGTAAATGTGTGAGTACAAAGATAACATCAGAGTACCATAGTGAGTCTAGAAAGGCTTCACTGATCAATGGAGTCACCATCTCTTCTTGGTCAAATTTGTGCAATGAAATTTATATATAAGGCATTACAGTTGGATTCAACCATTAATCTAGCTAACCCTTGTCCTTTTATGAGCTTAGTTGGTTTGATTTCAATATCATACTCAAGGATAGTGGCAATCCACTTTCCTCTTCTACCATCTAGTCCATCCTGTGTAAGAATATCTTTGACTACATAATTTGGAACATAGGCAATAATGTGAGAGTAAAGAATGTAAACTCTAAAATATTTTATGGCTTTAACCAAGGCTAAAGCTTGTTTTTCCATTATATTGTATTTTAGAGTTGCATCTCTAAGTGTTTTATTGAAAAATTCTATAGGTTGTTCAAAACCTTGGTCATTTTTGTGCAAAAGAACGACAACTATGGTATGTTCAGAGGAAAATGAAAAGATAATAAAATATTTTTTGAAGTCTGGGCTAATTAAGACTGGTGTTTTGGTTAAAGCATGTTTTATAGATTCAAAATATTGTTTTGCTTCAACTGTCCATTTTAATACCGAGTCCTTTTTCAGCATGTTATTAAGGTCTTTTATGATTTAAGCTAGATTAGAAATAAATCTTCTTCAAAAAATTATTTTACCTAAAAATGCTTGTAACTCTTTGATGTTCCTAGGTGGTTGAATGTTTAGTATGGCTTCAATTCTTGCTGGATCTATCCCAATACCTTCCTTGGAAATTATGTGTCCTAATAATTTACCTTCTTCAAGTCCAAAAAGAGTCTTTTTGGGATTTAAGGATATGCCATATTCCCTACATTTAATGAATACCTATCTCAAGTGATCCAAATGTTCATTATCAGATTTATAAAACACAATCTAAGTAAATAACAAAAAAGTCATGGATTTCCTTAGCAAAGGCTATATCCATAGCCCTTTGAAAGGTAGCTCCAACATTCATTAATCCAAAAGGAATTTTCACATACATGAAAGTGCCCCAAGGAGTAGTAAAGGTTGTCTTAGGTTGGTCTTCTTTCTGAACAAGTATCTGGTTATAACCCGAGAAACCATCCAATAAAGAAATTCTTGAAGATCCAACTACTCTCTGCAAAATGTGATCCATCTTTGGCAAAGGGTAATTATCTTTCAAAGATACTTTATTGAGATTTCTAAAATCTACACACAATATTATATCTCTAGTTTTCTTCCTAGTAGATACTAAGTTAGAAACCCAATCAGAATATCTGATTGGTGCAATTATTTGGGCCTCGTATATTCGTTTGACTTCTTTCTCTATCAAAGGTAACAAGACAGGATTAATCCTTCTTAATTTTTGTCTAAAAGGCTTATGGTCATCCTTTACAGAAATCTTATGTTGAATTATATTTGTGTCATAAGCCTTTAAATCTTCATAACTCCATGCAAATACATCTTGATATTCTTTCAATAGATCAATGTATTTGAATTTTTCTTCTTGTGGTAAAGATTTAGACAACTTTATCATTTTAGGATGTAATTATGTTCCTATATTGCACTCCTCAATATCAGATTTGACTGGTTCCATATTAGGCTTTTTGGGCACATCATTGGAATCAAAAAAGTCTTCTAAAGGAGTTAAACCTTTAGGTAAAAGATTGTCTTTCAATTCTAGCATGCCTATTTCTTCCTCAATTATTTCCTCTATGTCTACCTTTTCCAAGCTATCTATATTTGATTGAGTTAAAAGAGTTGGATTTTTATATTTATGTACATCTACACTATTTATTTCACAATTGGAATCATCATCTACATTACATTTTGAATCTAAAGTATCATCAGTGTCTATCTTACAATTTTGAAATTCTTCCTTGTTGTTCAGAAAATTGAAAATCTACTCATCTTTAGAGAAAATATGCTAGTATCTAAAATTTTCAGGAATAATGGGTTTGTATTTTACTTCAGAAGTATATCTATGAGTTGGTTGAAAAGGAAAATTATAGGTGCTAGCAAAAGTTGCTAGGCAATGTGCTTGCACATTTTGATTTCTGGGAATGATAGTAAACTTTGTCTCCAGTTTATCATCAACCAAGTCAATTCTTGCATCTCTATATCTGGCTAATCTAGGATTATGAACAGAATATTCACCGTTTATTTGCTTAATGATTAATTCTGAATCACCCATGATTAAAATTCTTTTACCTCCTAAGTTTCTGATGATTTGGAGGCCTAAGATCAATGCTTCATACTCTACCATGTTGTTTGTGCATTTAAAATTGAGTCTAAAGGCATGTCCTTCAAAATGACTAGTTTCCATGTTGGTGATCCATACTCCAACTCCTGCTCCTGTCTTTTTCACTGAGCCATCAAAATCTAAGTGCCAAAGGGATTCATGACCAATATTATCATTATTTGGTTCAGGTTTTCAATTAATCAATTCAGTTTGGATATCATCATTATCAGAGTTGCATAAAATGAAAGAGTCAAGGTCAGTTGGGGTTGAATAGATGGGATATTCATTACTGACCATGTATTTCATTAGAGTTTCTCTATAAAAATTTTTGGGTTGTCCAAATACTGTGATAGTAGTAAAATTCAAGTCTAGTTGTAGAGATCCCTGCAACTTAGCTCCCCATGAGCAAGAAAGAAGCATACCATACTTTGGTGGGATGTCAGCTACTAAAATATCCATGATCATATTTTTACCTGGGTATTGAAATAAATTGACACACAAATCTTTTATTAATCCAATGCACTTAAATTTAGATGAATCAAATGAGAATAAGTCTTTATATGGCCTAGTTATTTTTAGATTTAGAGTTTCCATAATATCTTTTGGCATTAAGTTGTGGGAATCTCTTGAGTCTAACATTGCATTGTGTAATATCTGATCGTGAATGGTAAGACTAATATAAAAAGGAGGGATTGCTCCATCAGCATGTGTACCATTTACATCAAGACCAAAAATTAATTCCAGTTGATCATCATTTAGATTAATTGAATCCTCACCATCATTCATGTTTAAAGTTTCATTGGTTATTGATTTATACAAGTCATTCTTTACCAATTCTGTTAAAGGAATTGGTATTTTTAACTTGGATATTTCAACTTGAATGTTGAATGCTGGTTGAGATTTACTAATCTGCAACACCCTCCACTGCAACACCCTGCAACACAGCACAATAACCTACAGAAAATGTGCTGATGAAAAAAGCTGTAGCTTAGCCTGAAAACCTAAATGTGGAAATGAATGCAATGCTCTTCCAAGAGGCCCCTCAAGGAAAGAGGTGGGATTCCCGCTCGGGAACACTCGGTGCTAAACAACATAGCAACCCTACTAAATAGCAAGAAGATGCAAAGTATAAATAGATGATAAGCAAATAATAATCCAAAACATAACCTCATATGGCTGCCATCCCCTTCCTTATATAGAATATGAGCTTCCTTGCCCTTGTCCCCACTCAATTAGGTCGTTTCCTTCATGAAATTAACCTCCCTCCAAAACTGCGTTATTCCTCAATTAATCTCCACTCCTCCATAACAACGTTGTTGATTTGGTCAAAGTTGACTGAATCAACATGATCCAACCCCTATTCACACTTGGAGGAGCTTTATTTAGCTGCTGAAGAGGTCTCCTTTCACACTTGAAGTGTTTTTATTACTACTTAGGAGACTTATGAGCCTCCTCACCCACTTATTCACCTACCTAGTGATAAAAAAAACTATAATATTCCATTTAGATGAAGGCTAAAATTTTGGAATATTACAGTCCTCCCCTCCAAAATGTTGCTTGTCCTCAAGGAACTGTAAAGGGAGAGAAAAATTCCTCCCCTCCTCCTCTTGTGGCCTCCTCATCAATAGTCCCCACCACTACTCAAAATAATCTGCAATAAATCTTCCTCCCAATGACTCCTCCCAAGTATGCAAAATGAAATGGCTCACATCATGAAAAGGTGGAAGGTGTAAGTGGAAACCTTCTTGCTATCCAATGGCCTCCTCAAGGTAGGAGTGATGAAAAAAATGAGGAATCTCATTCCCATTGAGAGACTCCCATACCCATGCTATCATCCAAATGAAACAAGCCATCTTAGGTAGCTCATCAAAGAAATCCTCAACCCCAGGTTTATGTAATGTATTGGGGATGCATGGAGAGATTATATTTTTCCACCTAAGTTGTTTCTCTCTCCATTTATGATAAGTATGGGGCTACTACTGATCTTGGGCTGAAATTTCATGGCCTCCAAGAATGGCCCAAGTTACCCCACCAAACAAATCAACCATGAAGTGCCTCCTCCAAGAACTCAAGTTATCCAAATGGCTCCTCCCACATGAAGAAAAGAGATGTAGTATGGAAATCATGGTTTTCCCATTTTTTCTCCTGAAACATGTAATATGTAAAGTAGGGAGAATCATACTCCCAATGGGCATCTTCAACTTTTGTGCCACTCTCCCAACAAAGTTTCTCATAAGCATAATAACATCACCAAAATATGGAAGCAAAAACCAATGAAAACAAGTTTCCATATGACAACCGGGAGGTGGTTCATAGTTCCTCATAGGAACCAGTGCGGTGCATCCCCTGCTTGCTTCAAATCAAAGAATAACAAGTGCTCTCCCAGCCACTTTTTTGCTGCCAAAATCATCCTACAAGATAGGATAATGAAGGTAAAATGTGGTGTCAATGGTGAACACCAAGAATCATGTGGCTTCCCCCACAAACCACCAATAGAATAGCCAACCTCAATGCTGCAATTGGCCTCAAGTACATCATAGTATAATGCGCAAGAAGGGATAATCCTCATTGGTACAACATGTTGCTCATATAAAACAAATAAGTACAAATCATAATGCAAAATTGTACCTTCTCTACCATGTACTTTGGTCCTTGAGCTAAAATGGCTCAACTCAAAATTCTCCCTCATACTCAATGAGTAGGGAAGTGGTTGTGACAACCTCTCCATAACCATACGGGCTATGTATATCTCCTCATGCTGATATACATCCTGCTCATTAGGGGAATTTTGAGGTATAAAATGGGCCTCCTAAGGAAATACTAAAATAATAGCTAAACCAATAAAATAATATTTATTAATTTGCAATTCACCTTTTGTACCAAAATCCATGTAACCATGGTTAAATTCAATTCAAAATTTATACCAAAATAAAATTAATAAAAAAAGTGTATTGATGTGACTATAAATAAAAATGATCTTTTCAAGAAAAAGCCATTATCATTGCAAAACTAATGCACTTGTCCTTTGTACTTAAATAACTTAAAATAAAATATAAATATAAATCATAAATTCTTAATTATAAAATATACTATTAATTAAAAATTATATTATTTAAATTATATACTAACTTGTAATTAATATACTATATAAATATATGAAAATATACAAATATAATATTTATTTAAAAGTGTGTAAATACATGAAGATTGTGTAGGGATATGCTTTGTTTCTTTCAAAAAATATGAAATGAAAATAGTAATATTTTATTCAAAAAGTCTGAAATGACATTTGTTATGAGTACTTTACTTTATGACTTTAAAAGTACTTAGAGCACTACCATGGTTAACCATGAGTTTTTATCCACCATTGAGAATGTGACAAGTAAGTACCTTTAACTCAAGCAATGCCACCTCAACCATTAGGGATGATGTCATCCCCTAAAATGTGATTGGTTCTCATAAAGTGAATTTTTATTGTACATTTTCCTTAGGAGGCCCATTTTAGACCTCAAAATTCCCCTAATGTGAATGCCCTCCCAAGTGAACTCCTCCATCAAGGAATGCTATGGATCAAAGTGCATGGAAAGAAAGTCCACATGTGCTGCATGTAGCAGCTTCTCCTTGAGCTCAGAAGCTCTAGTAAAAAATACTCTGCCATAAAATAGATGATCTCATCATCCACCATGTATCTATCATCTCCTTCTGGATCATCAAGAATCATGCAAGCACCAAGATCCTTGGAGTACTCTACCAAGAGTTGAGACCTCCAATATGGATCAACCCTCCTAAGAGACAACGCTGAAGATATGCAATGTGAAGCTCCCCACATGCTGCTATATTCTCCTTTGACATCCCCCATGCCAAAGTCATTCTCCAAAGTGCTGCCATGCCCATCATGTAGTTGCTCATGCTCAAGTAGAAATTGCGGCCTTTGGAAGTTGGCCTCCCATGAGAAGCTACCCTCCAAAAAGAACCTCCTGAACTTGGCCAATGTAAGCATGAGTGGCCTCCATCCACTCCAATGTATGGAGGATTCCTTCCTCAAGGGAAGTACCCTCTGTTTCTCCAAATCCATGGAGTAGCTCCCTTGCACCATGGTGGTGCCATCCTCCATCATTGTAGCAACTTCTGTTAGTGCATAATATGTAGTGAGAGTGGGTAATGGTGAAAATGGGAGAATGTCTCCCTCCTCCTTGAGTCTATCCCAAACTCTCTGCGCTGTAATAGACCCCTCCAAAGTATCCATCCCTCTGGGATCTAAGAGTGGTGCAAACCCATGTGAAGCATATCTCATAATCTCCAGATCTGGTGGTCTCCCCAGTGGAATGTCTCCATGTAGTGAGACATCAATGTCAAGGGTAGACTATACATATGGATGGACAGCTTTGTTCCTGCCCTTATTGCGCAAATCAATCTACCTCTTCTGTGCATCACTCTTCTGAAATAGATAGGGGTGTGTGCTCCTCATCATGGGATGTTGACCTTCCTCCCTACCTTTTCCTTCCATATGCAATGTTTCACAATCATGTTGTTCATTGAGTGTGCCTTGACCTCCATATATGAGATCCTGGGGAATTCCTTGCAATGATACAAGGATCCCTCTGGTTGGAGCAAGTGATCCATATACCTCTGCATGAGGTTCTAGATATGCTCTATATATGACAACATTGTTGTCCCCATCCTTTTCTTCCTCTTCAATATGAATGGGAGTCACCTTCTCAATAAGAGGATCCTCTTTTTAAAAAGGGATCTTCATGCCCTCTTGTCCAAGAATATGGGACAGAGATATTGCCTCTAGAAATTTTTTTTGCAAGATGGGAGCCTCTTCAACAGTGTTTTGAAGTGGATTTGAGTTTATAAGTTCTTCCAACCCATGCAAAAGTTTTGTTTGTTTTGGTTTGTTTGGCTCCACCAAATATGTTTCAGAATGTTTTCCGTCAAACCTTTCCACTAATCTCCTAGTGAAATTTGCATCAGAAGAAGTATTTGCATTTTTTAATGAAAATGACTCAAATATCCACCAAGCATAGGCCTTACCTCTAAAATGTAGTGCTGCAACTTTGATGGCTTCATTCTCTGAAACTTGGTGTTGTTGCAAATAGATTTCTAGCTCCTTCACCCAAGCCCTAGCTGAACATGTTGGTGAACCATCAAAAGTAGATAGAAAAAATCTACCTATATTATGATGCTTGCTCCTCTCCACCTTGATCTTGCAAAACTCTTGGAAGTTTATGTAGTCTTTGAACCTCTTATTTTGAGCTTCATATTCTTGTAGATAATCCCTAAGAGTCTCCTTCTTAGGCATTTATTCTTTTTCCATCTCCCTCATAGCATATCTGGGCATATGACTGCGCTGTGAATCATAGTGTGTAGCTGCATGCTCACACTCATCATGTGAAAATCTATAGTTAGCTTTAGATCCAAACTCCTTTGCAGATTCTCTCTCCCTTCTCATCTTCTTGAGATCTCCTTTAATGCTCTGCATAGTTTGAAAGAGAAGTTTTGAGATCTATTCCTCCTCTCTTCCTCCAAATAATGGAGTCTTCTTTTTGTTTTTTTTTTCTATATATATTTTCTTCTTATTATTCTCTTGATAGCATAATGGCTGAGATCCACAGGTTGAGCCAATATTATGCTCTGATACCACTGTAATATCCCAAATTGGGGAAGCAACAATATATGAACATAAAACTGGAAATAACAGTGTAAATGAACCCATGAACATTGGAGACCAATATGGAGACAAATCATCATGTATTATATCAGCAAATCCATACATAATAGTGAGGCATGAAACATGTATAATGAGGGAACAAGCCTACTATAAGCAATCACTCCTAAAACTGAACTGATGCTACAATACAAAATGTAGAGAGACTGCTACAACATAGTTATAAACACACTGCTACAGAAAAATAATGTACAAAAGATGTAGGGTTGTTATATATCTCAAAAGATATGCCCAATACAAATCTAGGCATAATACAAACTCCTACAAAAAACCCGGAAAGGGTTTTCAGAAATACACCCTATACAAGATGGGATCTAAAGCCCTAGGGCCGAATATTCACTAAAAACTAAATCACATGAGTGTATAAGGCTGAAATATAGTAGATTCGATGTAGATCTCCTCAAATTTCTCCTCCCATGAAAGGTTGAACCCTTCAATCACAAGAAAAACACTCTAAAGGAGCCACAAGATCCCTCACTGAAATCCGCCCTCAAAATAATGCAATTCCCAGTTGGAACATTGCTGTAAATGATGGGAAATAGCTGGCCTAGTGCCAAAGATCTGAAATAAGTCCAAGATCTCTCCAAACAGATCTCCCAAGAGAGGAATCCTTCCTCTAGTGAGAAACTAGCTCAGAAAGTGGGTTTCTAAACCCTCCACTGCAACACCCTACAACATAGCACAATAACCTGTAGAAACTACGTTGATGAAGAAAATTGTAGCCTAGCCTGAAAACCTAATTTTGGAAATGATTGAAATTCTCTTCCAAGAGGCCCCTCAAGGAAATATGTGGGATTCCCGCTATGGAACACCCAGTGCTAAACAACACAACAACCCTGCTAAACATCAAGAGGATGCAAAGTATAAACATACCATAAGAAAACAATAATCCAAAACATAACCTCATATGGATGCCATCCCCTTCCTTATATAGAATATGAGCTTCCTTGCCCTTGGCCCCACTCAATTAGGTCATTTCCTTCATGAAATTAACCTCCCTCCAAAACTGCATTATTCCTCAATTAATCTCCACTGCTCCATAACAACGTTGTTGACTTGGTAAAATTTAACTGAATCAACATGATCCAACCCCTGTTCACACTTGGAGGAGCTTTATTTAGTTGCTGAAAAAGTCTCCTTTCACACTTGAAGTGTTTTTATTGCTGCTTAGGAGACTTTATGGGCCTCCCCACCCACTTATTCACCTACCTAGTGATAAAACAAACTATAATATTCCATTTAGCTGAAGGCTAAATTTTTGGAGTATTACACAAATAGAGTTTTCCTATGAGTCAACACATGATTCATATCTATTAATATTATTATCTAGAAAAATCCCTTTAGATAAAGTTCCAATATTGTGTGTAGGAAATATATTATTTAATACTTAATCAAAATATGTCAATTCTATTAATGAGAAATACCTAACACTCCTCAATAATCTGGGCACAACTTAAATTAAGCTTTGGCACACACTAACATTTCTTAGCACCTCACATGTCTTGGAACATCTTTGTACCTAGAACATATTATCATGACACTGATGCCCAAGCACATGGTGGCATGTGCTAGCACAACATAGAAATCTCCTAGCATGTGTTGGCATGCATGTAGTCCCTAGCATGCCCTGTAACACCTTGGTTGAATGCATTGACATACATTAGCACTTGGAAGACAATGCCACTTGGAATGTATTAGGACCTATTATTAGTGTGCCTAGCATGCCCCTTTTGAAAAATTTAAAGTCTTGACTTATTAACTGTTGAGGCAGTAAATCCCCTCTACGGACAGAAGCGATCCCACTAGCCCTAGAGTGGGTCTAGCAACAATCAAATCACGCAATGACGTTGGTTCCTAGTTACAAGAAAGACAAATATTGCGATAAGAAACCTACCTCAAATCCTACGCTATTGTCGTCGAAGAAGAAGCAGTGCTCTTCGTCTCTAGCCTGACAGATCACAATCCTTCCATTGGCTCCATCTTGACACCTATACACATGCAGAGAAATGACGACATACAATGTAATAATTAAAGCATGTAACTATATAACAGTCAGAGAGGATATAATTCATTGCATTCATTAAAAGAGTAAACACATGAATGGAACCAAAATTAGAGTCGCTTATATTAAGAATGACAAAAAGGGAGATTACAACCAAATGCTCCGACGCTATGATCTTCCTTCGGCGGGGCTTGCAGCGGAGGGCGTCTCAACGAAGCCTGTCAGGAATCTAGACAAAGCTCTCTCTCTTATGGGGTTCTTCTCGGCTCTGATCTCAATATTTTCCCAGCTATAGTTTTCCTCCCACAAGTTCAGCTAGCTTGGCAATGGAGAGGGCAAGCTTTTATAGATGGAGGAAGGGAAGTTGGGATCCCTATAATCATGGGATAGGTCCTATCTCTTAGGAAGGTTCCATGAGAGGTGGAAAACCACTTTCTATACATGGAGATCCGGAGCCAAACCACTTAACTTCTTTTGATGATTCATTTTGGAGTTTGTTAGAATCAAACTTCCACCATTTATTTTTAAAAAACATTCCATAATAGGCTTGGCGCGAGTGAAAAATAGGGACAAAGCGTCAATTGGTGCACCCTCTAGTGTGGATTTCCCCCATTGGCGCGAGGGACCAACTGATTAGTCGCGCCAAGGCTAAAACATATGTTTTTAGGGTTTTTCAGAGGAAATGTTCTTCAGGAAAATGTTTATCCTTATGCAGGAGGATGCTATGAAAGTATTTTTAGGACATTTTACTATTCACAGGTCACGGGAATAGTCCTCCAATGTGCGAGACGAGGGATTGCAGGGATAGTGACAAAATGCTGTGTAACAGATGCCCCCTAAAGCATGAGGTCCGAGAGAGAGGGAGGGGTTAAATTCTTTATGAGAACATGCCAAACTGAAAACACTGCCATCAGAAAACCTGCAAAAACAAATACAACTGATATCTCTGATACATGATATGTGGTATGGGCACAACCATCCATAATAGAGTGTACAAAAACTGGGATCCAAGGTATGGACGCAGCCATCCAATAAAGAAGGATCAATAAGTAGAATCAGGTATGGTCGTAGCCATCCAATCAAATGAGTCATGTAATCAATCATGATAATCCACAAAGAATCCGCAGCCTGGATTTTATCAGACAAGATACAGGGTCTTGTGCTCCATCTCGACCTAAACAGAGTACAAGTCTGAGCCTGCGAATAAGTGAGCTGAAGTCAAACATGCAAGAACATCATCTGATTACCAGCCAATGATGAAAGTTATTAACAGACGCGAGAGAAACCACCAATAATGAGGATGGCCCTCAAGGTACTATAGGTACAATCCATGGAATGCGAACAGTAAGCTGGCATCGAACACCCATGAAATCATGCGATCAAATGCCAATAATGAAAACCTTACATCGAATGTGACGAACTTGCCATTGAGGCATGCAGGCTCCAAGGTACCTGAAGGGAGTCTCTAGATCAGCTTCCTGGATAATGAGCTGAAGTTGACAAGAAGTGGCCGTGATTGAAGGTGGGCCATAGTGTTTCCCACATCATCGATACGAGACAGAGGAACATGATGTTTGTGAAATAAGATTAACAGAGAATCAGAGGGAGGTGAAAATGCAGAGGCCAACTTCTCTTGAAAATATCGGCGCACGACATTGGATTTGGCAGGATTTGACATCAAAGGATTTGAGGTAATGGTGACGTGGCAAAGAGAAGATGAGCGGTCAAAAGATATTACCTAAACCCATGGAGGCAAGCAGATAACAAGATGAGATGTCCCCAACCCGACACGAATGTAGACATGTGCCATGTTCAAGAGCGACATACTGCCGACACGACTATAATACTGGTTCCATTTTCCCCCCCTTTTCCCCCCCATTTCTGGCGAGTACCCTAATTATTTTTGAAAACAAGCTTGAAGGGGATATCATGTGTTTGTGATATAAGTTTGTCCTTCGGACAAATCCATCCAAGTACATTTAACGAGCCCTAGGAAGGAGGAACTCGAGTAACGTCATTACGAAAAAGTCCGATGTCATCAGTTTTTAACGAGTCTGACGAAGGAAGAACTCGACGTCTTTTCATGTTTAGAGAGTTTGAAAAGACAACGGAAAAGAAAACTCCAGCAGTCCCTTTTCGCAGATAGTCCCACAGATCCAAAAAGATAGAAAACTATGTCCGAGAGAACCTCCTATTCGCGATAGGCTAGGGTATTCCTTTTTCGTAAATAATCTATCCCAGCCCGAAAAAGGGGTGAATGTATACTGGGTAGATGTCGTTTCGTAGCCAATTTTAACAAGCTCAAAACGAAAAGCGACTCGGTGATATTTTCAGTTTTAGAGATTCAGAAAAGAGCTAAAAGGTGACTCCTCTTGGAGGAACGAGTGGTATAAAGGGCAGCAACTGGTTCCGGTGATGGTGGAACTACTCAGAACAAGATAAAGGTCAAGAGGCTGGCTAACAAGACCACTCATTACAACGGTTCCTCAGGAATGGGTAAAACAACCAAGTGAAGGCATATGATCGGCCAAGCAGATAGTGATGGTGGAATGAGAAAACCAAGGCTCATCTAGAAAAATAGGCTGATAAAATGGAAATCACGAGAGGTAAAATGGGAATGGTTTCATTTTTACACAAGCTTGAAATCAGAAAAATCTGCTTGAAGTTGGTTTCATTTTTACACAAGCTTGAAACAAAGATAAAATATGCTTGAAACCAGTTTCATTTTTACACAAGCTTGAAATGGAAACAAACTATGCTTGAAAAAGTAAGCATGCCCCTAGCATGGTGACTCAATTCGAGGCACATGCCCCCCAAGCTTCAATCCATATGAAAGGCAGATGGAGTGAAGGTTCAAATTACAATATCAAGTGAAAGACTTGACTGGGATTTTACAAGATCTTATCAAAGACTCGAATTGAACAGGAAAGTGTTTCATTGTTTTAACGAGGTTGACACATTAAAAGAACTATCCTCAGATCTAAATTCTTTTTTCAACAAGGTTGACATAGTAAATGAACTCTCCTCATGACACCTTGTTTCATTTTTTAATGAGCTTGACACAAGAAAACGAACTATGCTCCGACCAACTTGTTTCATTTTTTAAGGAGATTGACACAAGAAAAACAAACTATGTTCTGACATGCTTATTCATTTTTTAAGGAGCTTGACACAAGAAAACGAACCCTGCTCTGAAGACCTTGTTTCATTTTTTAAGGAGCTTGACACAAGAAAACAAACTATGCTCCCTAGTGGAGTCGCCAAATTGTTGAGGCGGTAAATCCCCTCTGCAGACAGAGGCGATCCCACTAGCCCTAGAGTGGGTCTAACAACAATCAAATCATGCAATGACGTTGGTTCCTAGTTACAAGAAAGACAAATATTTCGATAAGAAACCTACCTCAAATCCTACGCTGTTGTCGTCGAAGAAGAAGCGGTGCTCTTCGTCTCTAGCCTGACATATCACAGTCCTTCCATTGGCTCCCTCCGGACACCTGTACACATGCAGAGAAACGAAGAGATAAAACGTAATACTTAAAGCATGTAACTATATATCAGTCAGATATGATATAATTCATTGCATTCATTAAAAGAGTAAACACATGAATGGAACCAAAATCAGAGTCGCTTATATTAAGAATGACAAAAAGGGAGATTACAACCAAATGCTCTAACACTATGATCTTCCTTCGGCGGGGCTTGCAGCAGAGTGCGTCTCAACGAAGCCTGTCAGGAATCTAGACAAAGCTCTCTCTCTTACGAGGTTCTTCTCGACTCTGCTCTCAATAATTGCCCAACTATAGTTTTCCTCCCACAAGTTCAACTAGCTTGGCAATGGAGAGGGCAAGCTTTTATAGATGGAGGAAGGGAATTTGGGACCCCTATAATCATGGGATAGGTCCTATGTCTTAGGAACGTTCCATGAGAGGTGGAAAACCACTTTCTATACATGGAGATCCGGAGCCAAACCACTTAAATTCTTTTGATGATTCATTTTGGAGTTTTTTAGAATCAAACTTCTGCCATTTATTTTTAAAAAACATTCCTTAATAGGCTTGGCACGAGTGAAACACAGGGACAAAGTGCCAACTGGCATGCCCTCTGGTGTGGATTTCCCCCATTGGCGCGAGGGATGAACTGACTAGTCGCGCTAAGGCTAAAAAATATGTTTTTATGGTTTTTCAGAGGAAACGTTCTTCAGGAGAATGTTTATCCTTATGCAGGAGGATGCTATGAGGTATTTTTAGGACATTTTATTGTTCACAGGTAATGGGAATAGTCCTCCAATGTGCGAGACGAGGAATTGCAGGGATGGTGACAAAATGTTGTGTAACATTAACCATCCTATGTGTTCATCTCCTTGCATTTTAGTTGGTTCGTACTTTTGTTGCCTTGACACTTCTTGAGACATATTGACATACCCTTGCACCCTACACATCCTTGGCACCTAGCATGTATTGGAATATCTTGGCACTATTTGGCACATATAATTAGTACACCCTGGAACTCCCTAGCACACTTTGGAACTTCTTGACATGACTTGATATTCCATAGCATGCCTTATCAATTCTTAGCATACCTTGTTACTCCCTCCTTGACATGAAAATTAGCACTCATTAACACTAGTACCTGGCACACGTTCCTCGTATTCATTAACTTCCATGAATTTTGACCTACTCATCCCTCAATGTTTTGTCCTAGTACTCCTTAACACTCCTCAACATGCATTAGCACTCTCTAGCACACCCAGTACTCTTCAACATGCCCTTCCACTTCATAGCATGCATAACACTCCCTGACAGATATTGGCGCTTGGCACGTGTTGGCGCTTGGAAAGTCTTAGCATGTATGGAATGCATTGAGATGCCTTGGTATGATTTGGCATGGTTTAATATTAAATTTATTTGAGATCAATTGTTGGAAAGTAGATGAGAAGCAACAAAGGAAGGCCTAACACTTATAATGCACTAATACTTTGCACTTGGCACCTATTGGTGCCTAGTGTTGTGTGCCTAACATGCCCCTCTTGGAAAAGGTAAATTGATGACTATTTAACCCTCTTATGTGTTCATTTCCTTGTAGTTTAACTTGGTTCTCCCTTTTGCTGCATTGATGGTCTCTGACACGCATTGACACACCCTTTCACATCTTGGCATGTCTTATCACTTGGCATATCTTAGCATGTTTGACATGCCTTCACATTATCTGGCACATCTTAGCATTCCCTAGCATGCCTTGGCACTCATGTCATCACATTTATCCTTTACATTTTTTCACGACCTGGGAACCCAATCAAGTCCTTGGCTACTACAATTCACGTGACAACATTGGCATACTTCAACTGCAAAAACTTGACCAATTGCACCTACTAGAAGTAGATTGTGCCTTGTTCACCTAAGAAATGCCTATAACTCATGTTATGCCACTCATGTACAAGCTCAACTTGTCCCACTTAACTAGTTACCAAGACAAGGATCACATGATCTAGCCATGGCCATAAAAAAACTAAGCAACATAGCTTACACAAGCAATATTTCACACATATTTTCAGTTCATATAAACAATAGAACAATAACTGAGAGTTTGCAATAACCAAAAGATGAAAAAGGCGCACAAGATATTAGTTGATACAAGCTGAGTGCCCCAAAACTTATACACAACAATGTACAATATGAAATTATATAAAATAGTTTAAAACATGATCATGTAGCAAAAGTGTGCCACATCTCATATAAAAAAATAGCTAAAGGCAAAACAATGTTGTGCCTAGCACAAAGTGATCTCCTTTTGTCTAAAATTGCTATGTCGAGCCCAATATAATAATCGTAGGCTGGCCTCCTATAAATCCTATTCTAAACTTTAACACACTTCGTCCTTAGCACACTTGAATTCACTGAAACTCCCTAACACACGCTCTTATTCGTTCCTTTCCATGCATTTTGACCTAGTTATCCCTTTATATGCCCCAACACTCCCTAAAACTCTAGTTCAACATGCATTGACATTTTTCGACATGTGTTAGCATGAATTTTCATTCATTTACATGCCTTGACCCTCCTTAGCTATCATGCCCTCACAACTACCCTTACTTAATTTGCAACTTGGGAACCCAACCAAGCCCTCGCTTGACTACAAGAGCTTGAGCAAGTTACAGTTATTACAACTAGATTATGTTGTTAAATTATTAGCTTGGGAGGTACTCCACAAGCCTAGTGAGATGGGTTTGTGTGAGTTTGGTCACAAAAGTGTTTGTGGGAAAATAAGCCAAGAAAAGGTATTTTGGAACTAAGATGGGTTTAAAATGTAAAAAAAAATTAAAAAGGAAAATTAATATTTCTGAAGGTCTAAGTGGATAAAACTTGTAAGTTCTAGAGGGTTCCTAAGAGGTCTAGGAAAAAATATTTAAGGAGTCCTTAGGATGAAGGAAATAACATCAAGTGAGAAGGATCTCATTTGATCAAGGGTGCGAAGAGAGATGTAGTCCTAAAGAGGCCATGATAATTAGCATGTCTAGCATTCATTAAGATGCCTCAGTATGCTTTGGCATAGTTTAATATTAAAGCTATTTGAGATCAATTATTATAACTTAGAAGAGAAGTAACAGAGGATGATTTGGCACTTAGAATGCGCTAACACTTGGAACTTGACACTTATTTCAAACTAGTGTTGGTGTGCATAGCATGCCCCTCCTGTAAAATGTAAATTGATGACTTATTAGCCCTATGATGTGTTCATTTCCTTGTAGTTTAACTTGTTTCTCCTTTTTTTTTCCTTGATAGCCCTTGCCATGTATTGTCACACCCTTTCACATCTTGGAATGCCTTAGCACTTGACACATATTAGCATATTTGACATGCCTTCGAACTATCTGGAACATGTTAGAATTCCCTAGCATGCCTTGGCACTAATGCCCTCAAAACTAGCCTTACATTTTTTCACGACTTGCGAACCCAATTAAGTCCTTAGCTATTGAAGTTCATGTGACATTGGTCTGCTTCAGCCATAAAAACTTGATCAATTGCACCTAATAGAAGTAGATTATGCCTTGTTCACCTAAGAACTGCCCATACCTCATCTTAGGCCACTCGTGTCCAAGCTGAACTTTTCCCACTTAAGAACTTACCAAGACAAGGATCACATCTAGCCATGGCCATAAAACAACTAAGCAACATAGCTTACATAGGCAATATTTCACATGTTTTTCTAGTTCATATAAATTGTAGAGAATTAACTTAGAGTTTGCAAGAACCACAAGATACACAAGACACACAAGATATAATTCAGCACAAGCCGAGTGCCCCAAAAATTATACACAACAATGTACAATATGAAATTGTGTAAAATAGTTTAAAACATGAGCATTTAACCAAAGTGTGACACATGTCATATAAAAATAATAGATAAAGGAAAAATAATGTTGTGCCTAACACAAAGTCTCCCTTTGTTTAAAACTGATTTTTCGAACCCCTTATCGCAATTGTAGGCTTTCCTATTGAAAATCCTATTATGAACTTCTTCTAACACACTTTATCCTTGGCACACTTGAATTCACTGACACTCATTGACACACACTCTTATTTGTTCATTTCCATGCATTTTTACCTAGTTCTCCCTTTTGATGCCTCAACACTCCTTAACACTCCTCAACATGCATTGAAATTGTCCAACATGTATTAACATGCCTTTTAATTCATTGACATGCCCTAACCCTTCCTAGTTATCATGCCCTCACAACTACCCTTACTTAATTTTCAAATTGGGAATTGAACCAAGTCCTCTCTTGACTATAGAAGCTTGACCAAGTTAGGATTACTACAACTAGACTATCTTGTTGAATTGTGTAGCTTGGGAGGTACTCCACAAGCCTAGTGAGATGGGTTTGTGTGAGTTTTACCACAAAAATGATTTGTGGGAAAATAGCCCAAGCGAAGGGGCTTTGGACTTGAGATGGGGTTTAAAATCTAAAAGAAAATAAAAAATAAAAAATAATATTTCCTAAGGTCTAAGTAGATAAAGTTAGTAATTTCTAGAGCATTCTTAAGAGCCCTAGCTATGAAAATATATTTAAGGAGGCCTTAGTATGAAGGCAAGAAAATCAAGTGAGAAGCAGCTCATTTGATCAAGGAGGCCAAGAGAGATGTAGTCCTAAAGTAGGCCGAGTTATAGGGCTTAGTAAGTGTTGCTAAAGGGAGGCCATGATCATCCACCAAGAGTAAGATCATCATGTGAGGGTTCACAATAATGTCACATACCTTAATGGGTTCGAGATAGGAAGTAGGATGGAATATTGTTGTTTCTCTCATGGCAGATCAAGCTCAAGAGAGGCGAATCATGAGAATTTTGGCATGTGATTTCAGTGGTGTTTTTTTGTGAAGGCCACATCAAATTTTGAAATAGTAGAGAGGTTTGAGACCCTACCTTGCGGTGGTTACTTGGTTGCAAAGTATGTGATAAAGAACAACACAAATGGAGGAGGGTCTGCACTAGAATTTAGGGCCATAACATAAGTAGTCGCAGGTGTAATATTGACTGAGGTAACTATAGTTTGAGGGTCATAGAGATCTAAATTTTAGGTCAATATTAAGTCAAAGAAATGACCAGAATCTATGGATCCATATGAGCTAGGCCGAGTCTCTTATGGAGGAAAGAGTTGCTGTTTTTTCTATGGGTGGATATGGTTTGTTCTAAGGAAATTATAATAGAAGTATACTTTCCTATTTAGGGAGGTTTCCTAGCATGTTCAATCCATAATGTATGGCATTAAGACTGTGAAAAATCTACATAGAAGAAGAGGGGTTTTGACCATTATAGAGAGGTTTATCTCTGCAATATATACCACAAATTTGGAAGATGGTTTGCAAAAGTATGTGCATAGATAGAAAATCCAAAGGAAGGTGGAATTTGATTAGAATATGGAGCAGAAGAAATGTGCCATATAAGGAATGGATTGACATGAAGAGGAGTTGATTTTGTTGTATTTTCCATAGAGTTTTAGGCAAAGATCTGAAGCAGCCTATAAATAGTTAGTCAATGGACTTTAAATGGATGATTTGTGACCCTAGTTCAGTCATCTACATATTTTTAGAAGGATGATAATATGAGTAGCTTAGATTTTTTCATAGATTGGACAACAAAGAAATTGGTACACAAGAATAGTGATTTTGAGAGGACTCAAATCACTATTAGGTGGCATATTTGAAGAGCCCTAGATGAGGGCAGTGTTGTGGGCACTAGATCAGTAAAATAATTTACTGTGGTTGGGAAAATTGATGGTAATCCAAGTACAATTGGAGGGTTGTAGGTTAATATCAAAGAATAGCTCTAACTCTTGTACTTGTGAAGGAAAACAAGACTGGTAGAAGGGTAGTTGTATTGGGCCTAAGTACCTGCAGAGTTTGAAGGACTAAAGTAGCAGTTAAGTGGGCTAGCAAACTAGCCCTAGTTCACTATATTGTAGAGTATTGCATCAATGAGTAGAAGGGAAACATCCCCCTAGACTTTTCATCTTGGAGCAACAGTATGGTAAAAGTGGGCAGACCAAAGAGTTTTTCACAATGGGGTTGTGAACAACTGATCAAAAACCTTAAGTGTTGTAGAAATTAAAGGAGAAAAGAGGTATATAGAGGGAAAAGTTTTTTGAGCCGAGTTCAGTAACATAAAGGAGTTGAGTTCATTGATAGAATCAGATTGAGGAGTTGCATAATGGGAGGCAAGAGGACCTGCCAGATGTGTTCAAGACATGTGGATTGAAAAGGCTATGTGTGGTCACCATCAAAAAGTGGGTAAAGTGTTGTCTTGTTCATGGTCAATTGGTTGTAAAAGGACTAACACCAAGCCCTAGTTGTATTCCTTGTATCAGTGTGATTGTAAAGGGCCATCATCCATGGTACAAGAGCTCTAGCCTATTCTATTATAGTTTGTAATTTAACAAAGAACGGTTTGAAAAAGTTAAAAATTTTCTAGTGCACTAGTTGATTCCCTGATGTGTGTAGATTTCGTTGTGCAAAGTAGATGTGTTGTGGCACTTGAGTGTGTTTGCATCAAAGATTCTAAGACCAAACCCAAATTCTCATGTGTCATGGAAATTCAACATATGACTTGTTCACCTAAGAACTACCTATAACTCATGTTAGGCTACTCATGTCCAATCTCAACTCATCCCACTTAACAAGTTACCAAGACAAGGATCATCACATCCAACTGTGGTCGTAAAACAACTAAGCAACACAATTTACATCCTGACATTCCATAACATCTGACATGTCTTAAAATCCTTGGCACTATGTGGCATGTGTTAGCATCCCACACATTCCTTGGAATTATTTTACGCTCCCTAACATGCCCTAGCACTTCCTGACATGCCTTGGTAGTTTAACATACCTTGGCCCTTCCTAACATATAACCTTGTCACTCCCTCCGTAACACACCTAAAACTCATTAACACTCCCTGTCACACACTCTTATTTGTTCATTTCCATGCATTTTGATCTAGTGATTCCTTGTGTCCCCTTGACACTCCCTAACACTCGCCAAAACACATTTGCACACCTTAACACCTGGTACATCTTGGCATGATGCCCTACGACTCTAGAATTTCTTGACACTACCTAGCATACCTTGTTACTCTCTCCTTAACACACCTAAATATCATTGAAACTCCCAGTCACAAAATCTTATTCATGTGTTTCCATGCATTTTCACCTACTTCTCCCTTGTGTTTCCATAGCATTCCTTAACACTCCTTGGCACGCGTTGGTACACCCTAACACCTAGTACATCTTGGCATGTCTCCTTGGTCTCTAACACACCTTAACACTGCCTAACGTACCTTGTCACTCCCTCCTTAGCACACCTAGAACTCATTGACACTTATATTAATTACAAACGATTATTTTTTCATTTCCATGCAATTTGACGTAGTTCTCCCTTTGATTTCCCTTGCACTCCCAGTTAACACTTCCTTGCACACGTTGGCACATCTTGGTTGCATGCCTCCATAACACTCTAGAATTACTTAGCACTGCCAACCATGCCTTGTCACTCCTTCTTTTCACACTTGGAACTCATTGACACTCCCTTTCACACACTCTTATTCATTAATTTCCATTCATTATGACATATTACTCCCTTGTGTTTATCTATCACTCCCTAACATACTTGGAACACATTGGAAAACCCTGGAACTTGGAACATTTTGGCACAATTTCCTATCACTCTATCATGCCTTGGGACAGCCTAGCATACCTTTTCACTACCTCCTTATCACACCTAGAACTTTCTAACACTCCCTATCATACACCCTTATTCATTCAGTTTCATGCAATTGAAAGTAATCCTCCCTTTTGTTTCCCTAGCACTCCCTAGCATGCGTTGGCGTCACACCCTATCACCTAGCACATCTTGGAATGCCTAACATGCCTTGGAAATTTCTAGCATGTGTTAACACTTCTTGGGATTCCCTGCACACCTTGGAACTCCCTAGCTATCATGCCCTCATAGATAGCCTTACATTTTTTGTGACTTGGGAAGCCAACCAAGTCACTGAAAAAAAGAGAGTTGTGTCTAGCCCAAAGTACCCCTTTGTCTGAAACTGCTTTTTCTATCCCCTTATCACAATCGTAGGCTTGCCTCCTATAATTCCTATTATGAAATTATCTTTGTTAGTGTCAGTCTAGTCATACTACCATCAGTGATCAAAATTTCTCTTTTGCATTTGCATTTTAGGAGTCCCATACCAATAAATTTCACCATTCCGCTAGGTCATGGATTCATTGATGGTAGTGATTTTCTCATCAGTTTTCCCTGATGTGAAACTTGCTGATTCTCCTCTCTATGGTCTTTAGTCATGAGCTACTTTCACTTTGTGAGTCATGTCAGTAGGTCATAGGATGGGTCTAATTAGGTTCTAGGATATCACCATGGTCAAATTAATGAGTCAAGTGTCAATAAATATCATCAAGGTCATGAGGAAGTCAATAAACTCAAAGTCACAGCACCTGGAAAATCAAAGAGATGTTTTATGCAGTTTGATGTAATTTTCACCTCAAAAACATGTATTGAGGTGAAAACATGATACTTTGCCTTTATTATCATTTATTATGTAATTTTATGTCAGTATATGTAATAAGTCACAATTCAGAAGCTGTTATCTCCACAAAGTCATCACCCTGACTCCAGAGAGGTTTTCCACAACATGTTCAATTTAGAATCATGTTCTAAGTAGATTTAGCAGAAAGATCCTGGAAAGAGATTTCCAACGGTATATTACACTCTCAAAACTGACTTCTGGATTGAATTTTATGCCTAGGTGAGGTAAAAAGTCCCCTATACCCTAATCTTCCCTTTTTTCCCATCTTTCCCTTAAAATTTGTATTATTAAAGTTTAATATTTATTTTATAAATCCCTTTTCCCCCCTCGGATCACATAATCGCATTATTAAAATCTTTAAAATACATATGTGATTTTTTTATTAACCACTTCCCCACCATACTTTGAAACTTTATAATAAAACTTAAAGTTTCATATTATAAAACCCCACCTACCCTAGTCCCTTTCCCATCGCATCGCAACTCCTTATAAGTGCGCCCCGACTGGCCCATCGCAAAACCTTCGATGTGATTTCATTAAGTGGCTTCCGATTGTAAACTTTCGATGGAACCCCTCCAATTTATATCCTGATCGTCGATCTTATCGTTCGATCCGACGGCCCACAACCAATCGGACCATCCCAATTGGCCTTTTATATTAAACTTCCCCTCCGCCTTCCTCTGATCTCCGATGCTGATGGACCGTGGGTCCCACAATTTAATACTTCCACCCATTCATAATACAAAGGGCCTTTTCCTTTTTTAAAATTAAATTTTGTTTATTCCATTCTATACAAAGGCCTTTCCCCATCGCCTCCTCCCAATCGCATTGACGAAATTTTGTTATATAATCCGCTTGCCCCGACCTCTCGATGCCGATTGGCCCTGGTCCCACAATATCATTCCCCGCCTATTCATCATAAAAATATTTCCTCCCTTTCTAAAGATAAATTTTATTTTATTCTATACAAAGGCTCTCCCCAATCGCATCGAGAAATTTCCGTGGTGTAATCCATTTGACCCTGCTACCCTTCGGAGCCTGATTCCGATGGCGATTCCCATAGGCCCCACTTTAAAATCCCTTCGCTCCTTTATAAAAGATCACCCTTTCCATTTGTAAAGCGCCGAAAACATTTGATTTGTTTTTCACTATCCCTTTGGCTTGTTCTGTTATTCCATCGGGCCTATGTCAATCGCATTGGAGCTTTTGTGTGGCGTGTTCCAAATGAATCCAACCCCCGATCCCGATTGCGAGTATTGAAACACCCCACACAGCATATTATAAAGTTCTGTTATATGTTGTATCCCCCTCCTACCCCTTCTGATTCTGATTGCGATGCGGTCCCCACCTCCTTCCCTTCACTCCCTCTATTTGAAAAATTGATTTCTCCCCTCACTAAAGGCATAGTTTCGTTTCAAAGCATTTTATTAAAAAAGTTAGTGTTCTTCAAACAAATAACGGAAGGCCAAAGCGATAGTCAAAGGCCGAGAAGCTTATATTAAAAAAATATTTCTACAGCAGCATAAAAATAGGCATTCACTCCTCAAATTGCCTATTTTTCATTCAACAACGTAACTGCAAATCTACCCAAGTAGTCAAATGTAATGTTGTTCCTTCTTTAGGGCAGATTTTTGGTCTTCTTTTCTATCTTCAGTTTTCTGTTCTTGAGCTGTTAAAACAACTCCTCTATCTGTGGATCTATGTTCCCACAAATCTGGCCTATTTAATGTAATTGTAAATCATTTTGTAATGGAGCCTGTAACTCAGAAGTAGGGGAATAGTGTGGTAGAAAGCTCTGCGCTCCATTGTAACAGTTTTGGATAGGGAATTAATAAGAGATGTAGATCTGATTTGTGGGATCCATGTGGTGTGAGTTTTAGCATTTTTTTTCTCCTTTTTTTCATATGTAAAATTGTTATGTGTTCCATTCATTCATAATCACCTCTTTTCGAATGCTTTCAAGATAGAAAGGTAGAATCCATTTTTATGCTCTGCCTTGGGAAATCATTCATACTCTGTGTTTTTTCTTCTATTTGAAAAGGATCCGTTTCTTATGCCCTTTTCAGCTCCTCACCAGTCTTTCCATCCCATCATTATTTAACTTTATTTGCTAAATTTCCTGTCTACCTTGTCCCATGAAATACCCTGTGTCCTGATTTAATTCCCCAGTTTCATACTATCCCATTTTGTCCCATACATCCCTGAAAATTCATTTCATTTATTTAAAACATTTTCCCATCATTTGACCTAGCCTAATATCTGTCCATTATTGTAATTTGTTGAATATCCTTTTCACGGAGAGAGCCCTCTCTTGTCCTTGTAGGGCTAGCTACAAGGCTGAGCATGGTTTAGATGTTACCCTGTTTTGCCCTTTTTCAGCATGGGGTCCAGATCGGATGCTAACATCTCTAGCGACCATACTGGGGGGCCGATTTGAATATCTTCGAGCTCGCACTCTCGGCACTCATTGAATGTGTTTATTCTGTTCAAAGAAGATCATACTCAGGCCGTGCGAATAAAGAAGTATTGAAAACCTTTGGCTAAGGTTAAGCCTTGGTTATATTAAACGCGACGGTTCTTTACAAATATCTGTTATCAAAAGTTTTTTTTTGTTACCAGCAGAGTAATACAAGTGGGACCCAGCCAATAAAGTTAACGCGTGGGTTGAGCACCAAACCACAGTGCCAAATCACAGTTAAACATGATTTAATTACCGCCAGTGGGTTTCGGAAACCAAAACCGCCTATGTCTTGTCGCTTTTGGCCCGGAGCCAAACCACTTCAAAAAAACGCAATCCAGTAAGATTAGGGCATGCCATCTCCACAATACCACCCATATCGCGCAAATTTCATGCGTTAACCCTCATCCGTGGGAAAAACGTGACTTTCATGACGATCGTCCGATCTGGGAAGCCTTAGATCCGACGACAATCGTGCAGTGAAGTGCTCGAGCGATAATTGAGGTATGATCTAGCGGATTTTGCATTATTATATGTTTATTTAATTCATAAAAAGGTGCGTGGGCCCCTGCTGAATGAAATGTATGTCGCATTGGTAGAATAAAAGGGTTTTATGATATAAAGTTTGAAAGTTGGCTTTTGTTCAAAGAAATCGTGCCATTCTTATATCATATTTCGACCGGAGTGCTAAGGTCGCTTGAATATTTTTGAGCGTATTCCCTTATATCATATATTGGCTTGAGAAGGTTTGAAATATCATTACAAAGTGTTACAATGCTTTGGGAAGGGAATATAACTACAACCACTTATTCCACAGTCATAAATATATTTCTGCTATCAAAGTATAAAGTCAGATCACACCGGTAAATTTTATTGTAAATTCCTTTGCTCTGGAAGATGAGTTTCATAGTCTGCTAGGCTGAAACAGAATTTTGTACAGTAGAAATTTACACACATTGGCTTCAAGAAGATACACAAGGGCTAATCTAGATCCAAATCCTCCCCCTGTGTTTGAAAATCCCAATCTTATCCCAAGAATTGTCAGAAGACAGGAAGGATCACTAAGTCCGAGACCTATCTTCAGATCCCATACTTGGCCCAGTGAGTGGTTTTTTGTAGAATATCTTTCTTTTGATGAGAGTTTTGAGATTTATTTGTTTAGAAATAAGTCTGAAACTGACATTGATGATACAGTTTTAGATCCTAAGTTCCTTGTAGATATTGAAGTTCAAAGGGAAAATTCCTCAATCGATGATTATATTCTGAATTCTCCTCAGTAATCTATCACTGTAACTAATATCCCTGAGCCTTCAGAGTCATCAAGAACAAAATTTCCTCCTCCTAATTCATCAGCATTCCCATCAGTCGATTCCCAGTTATCATCTCCTCCATCAACACCTCCCTTAAATCCCAGTAATACAAACACTGTTGTAAACCCACCAAGAGTCATGGCTGCCCGGTATGCACCCCTGGTTTTACCTCAGGTTCTCAATGATATGCTTGCTGATTATCAAAGTAAAATTCCTATCTTTGATGCCACTCAAAGCACCACAGCCCAGCAGCATGTTGACAAGATGAATGACTTTTTTGATCTACATGAGGTAGAGGTAGAGAATGTAACTACCAGGTTGTTTGTTCAAAGCTTTGGAGGTGAAGTTAGGAAGTGGTTCAGAGCCTTACCAGTAGGCTCAATTAACACTTTGCAGGAGTTACACACATAGTTTCTAGACTGGTGGGAGGTAAAGAAGAACCCACTTCAAATTTTGTCTGAATATGAGAATATTAAAAGAAATGTGGGTGAAATTGTGCAAGACTATTGTTTAAGATTCAATGTTGTATACAATGCCATTCCAGCTAATCTCAAACCTCCTGTGGGATTAGCCTTACTGAAATTTCCAAATGGTTTTGATGTCAATATGGCATATCAGCTGTGGGAGAGAGATCCCACTACATTGGAAGACATGCAGAAGATAGCGGTAAGTGTAGAAGCTAATATGCTAGCTAAAAGAGCACACGCCAGAGCTGAAAAAAGAGTCACGGTGAAAGAGGAAGCCTCTCCTTCAGACAGAAAAATGGACACTTTGATCCGAACAGTTGAAAATATGGTTGATCGATTAACCATTACAGATAGACCCGGACCTCAAATGAGAAACCTGAATTCCAAAGGGAAGCAACCACAATTCATAATTAAACAGAGAGAACAGAGGGCACAGGACTAAGCGCCACCACAACAGCAAATCAGAACTCCATTACAGCAGAACTACGTTCAAGGAACATAGATGGATGAGGATGATGATTCTGTCATCGAAGCCAACCACTTCTTCATCGCTGATGGTGCGCCAATTTTTCTCACAGAAGATGAAGAATACACAGTGGTGACTCCAGACATTCAAAAGCACGAAAATTTTATTTTAGCTAATGATGCAGTATTAGGAGATGAATCCGATGATTACCAGAGAGGATACATGAACACGTTATCGGCTCAACAAAGGCAGTACTCTTTGAGGAACATAGATGTTTCGATCAGTCCCATTCAAAGGAGAAAAGAGCTCCAAATGAAGAATGATGCTCAGAAGAAAGGGAAAGAGCCAGCTGACCCTTCCTCTAGCAAAACACCTTCAGCAATTAACACAACAAATGAGAAGAACCAGCAGAGCACAGCAAAGGAGCAAGCAGAGAAGAAATATCCTCCAGTTAAAGAGGTAGAAAAATCTCCTTCCTTTAATTTATAAAATGAAATTTCTAAGCTGAAAGTGTCTATGCCCTTGATTGAGTTGGTGAAAAATAGTACTTATAAACACTAGGTGTCCAGAGTCTTGCAAATAGACTCTATTTCTGATATGGTTAATGTTGAAGATGATTACCCTGAACTCATCTTTGGTCTAGCCTCAGAAGATAAATCTAAAGAAAGTGAAGTTCCTCCCTTTTACCTGAGTCTTAGATTGCATGAGTTCATCTTGCATAATGCTATGTTGGACTCTGGAGCCTCACATAACTTGATGCCCAAAGCTGTCATGGATAAGTTAGGCCTTGATATTACTCAAAAATACCATGATTTGTATTCCTTTAACTCAAGTAGGGTCCATTGTATTGGTATTATCAAAGACTTAGTAGTGTCTTTAGATCAAATCCCAGCCAAAAATGTCTTGATGGATGTAGTTGTTGCCGATGTTCCACCACAATTTGGAATGTTTCTATCTAAGTCTTGGGGTGAAAAAATTAAGGGAACCATGCAGCTTGACTTCTCTTATGCCACCATTCCCGTGTTTGGCCAGTTGAGAAAGCTATATAGGGAGAATAAAATGAAATATATGATTACTAGCAAAGATAAGCCAGTCAATCATCCTATTAATGTTGTCCACACAGATTTAGAGTCTTTTGTCTTATATTCAGATGGTGGTTTGAATGATGAGAATGTTCAGTTGGTACAAGTAGATGAAATACCTGAAATTTCAGAGAATTTTAGGGAAGTCCTCAAGCAGGAAAAATATAAAGCAGCAAGAATTTCTGAGCCTCCTGCCTTCTAGCAGCAAAAAGACAGTGAACAACCAGAAATCAACCAAGGTAAAGAAAAGAAAGAAACAAAATTTTAGCATCTACAAGAAGAAGAAGAAGGCCTTTGGAGCATGGATTTTGATGGAGTTGTTAGTAAGGATGGAGCTGGTATTGGAATATGAATTTGGAGCCCTGTTTTCTAGCCTAAAAAGGTTCCTAGTAATGTTAGAGTATGTTCTTATAAGTTGGATTTTGACTGCTCTAACAATGAAGCAGAGTATGAAGCTTTGATTGTAGGTCTGAAAAGTTTGAAGAAGCTGAATTCAAAAAGGATTTATGTCTATGGAGACTCAGAGTTGATAATCAAACAGGTAAAAGGAGAGTACCAAGCAAAACATCCACGATTGAGGGCATACAGAAATGCAGTCCTGGATATATTGAAGACATTCCCTGAGTACACTTTGACAGCAGTACCCAGAATGCAGAACATCATTGCTGATTCTCTTGCCACCACAACAAGCAACTTGAAGATTTTGATGAACTCCAGCAACAAGTTTGAGATCTACGTCAAACATAGGCCTGCTGTTCTGGACAATTTAAGGTATTGGCAAGTGTTTTGGGATGAAAATGAGATCAATGTTTTTTTGCAGAGTGATGGAAAATTCAAAGATACTCCAATAGAAGGTGACTATGAGGTTGATGATCAAGAAATGGAAGAAAATTAGATGGACATATTGCAGTTGAAAGATAATGTCATTCCTAGAGGTCTCATACCTTTAGAGGAGCTTTTTGATCAGGATGATGTTGCCAAGAAACCAAGCTTGGTGCCTACTGAGAAAGGAGTCGAAGATGTGAATCTTGGAACACCTGACAAGCCCAAGTTTGTGAAGTTGTCAAAGGCATTGTCTCCTGAGGTAAAGGAAAATTATGTTAAGTTTCTTTCTGAATTCTCTGACGTGTTTTCATGGAATTATTCAGATTTGAAGGTATATGACAAGAACATAATCCAACATACTATTCACATCAAGTCGGATCAGAAGCCATTTAGACAGAAGCTAAGAAGAATCAATCCCAAGCTACTGCCATCCATTGAAAAAGAGGTGAACATATTGTACAAAGCAGGTATCATAGTCCCCATTAGATTTTCTGACTGGATTTCAAATTTGGTCCCGGTACGTAAGAAGAGAGGAGAAATAAGATTGTGCATAGATTTTTGGAATTTGAATAAGGCATCCTCAAAGGATAATTATCCACTTCCGAAAATGGACCATATTCTGCAGAGAGTAGTTTTAGCATCTAGGATGTCACTACTTGATGGCTACTCAGGCTACAATCAGATCTTGGTGCATGAGAAATACCAAGACAAAACTATCTTTACAACACCCTGGGGAACCTTCCAGTATGCCAAAATGCCATTCAGACTGAAGAACGCTGGAGCTAATTTCCAGCGAGCAATGGACATTGCTTTTGCCAATGAAAAAGATGTTTTTCTTGTTGTTTATTTGGATGATTTGACAGTGTTTTCTGGTTCTGATGATGAGCATTTGCACCATTTGAGAATTGTGTTTCAGCGATGCAGAAAATTTGGGATTTCTCTTAATCCAAAAAAGAGCCTATTTTCCATGGATGAAGGCAAGCTGCTGGGGCATATCATCTCTAAATATGGTATCCATATTGATCCATCTAGAGTAGAGGAAATTCAGCACATAGACCTTCCATGGAACAAAAAGGAGATTCAGGCATTTAATGGTAAGATGAATTTCTTGCGTAGATTTATACCCAATTTAGCTGAACATTTGAGAGAAATGACTAATATGTTGAAGAAGGATAGCACTGTAAAATGGAGTAAGGAAGCTATCAAATCATTTAATCTGGTAAAGTTTGCTTTGTCCAATGCCCTAGTCTTGATTAGTCCTGATTACACTCAAGACTTTATCATTTTTTCATTTGCTTCGGAGCATACTATGGCCGTTGTTTTGATGCAAAAAAGAGATCAGATTGAGAAGCCAATTGCCTTTTTCAGTAGGACTATTAGAGATGCTGCTTTAAGGTATAAAATTATTGAAAAAAAAGCATTGGCTCTTATAAAGGCATTGAAGGATTTTAGGGTCTATATTCTGCATTCACATACAATAGCATATGTCCCTAATGCAGCAGTGAAGAATGTGTTAATGCAAACTGATCCAGAAGGTCAAAGAGGTAAATGGATAGCAGCTATGTTGGAGTACGATTTGGAGATCAAGCCCATGAAGTTGATTAAAGGCCAAGGCTTGGCAAAATTGATGGCCCAATCAAATCTGCGTGCTATGGATATAAACCTCATAACATAAATGTCAGAGGATGGAGATGAAGGTTTGCTTGTTTCAATATCAGACATTTTTCTACAATCCCTATGGTATTCAGATATTGTTTATGTCTTTCAGCATCTCTCACCTCCTCCAGGAATGTCTAAGAGTAAAGGTAGATCGCTGAAACTTAAATCTGCAAAATATTTTATTTTAAACGGTGCTCTTTATTGGAAAGATCTAGGTGGTGTTCTGCTCAATTGTTTGGTTGAAGAAGAAGCTCAGAAGGTAATGCATGATTTTCATAAAGGTGATTGTGGTGGTCACTTGTTTTGGAAGACTACAGCTAACAAAGTGTTGAGAGCAGGATATCATTGGCCCACATTATTTTCAGATTTGTATAAAACGGTAATGAATTGTCATGAATGTCAAATTTTCCAAGGGAAGAAGAAATTGCTTCCTCTTCCTTTGAAACTAGTTTCAGTAAACGCTCCATTTCAGCAGTGGGGAATCAATTTCATAGGATAAATACATCCGTCATCATCCACACAACATCGATGGATATTGACAGGTACATATTATTTCACTAAATGGATCGAGACCGTCCCAGCAAGGCAGGCAACAGACACGGTAATTATTCAATTCCTTGAATCGAATATTTTATCTCGTTTTGGCTGCCCTTATAAAATTATAACAGACAATGCAGCAGCATTCAAGTCTAAGAAGATGGTGGAGTTCTGCGATAAGTATAATATCGTGTTGGGCCATTCAACAACGTATTATCCACAAGGCAACGGCTTGGCAGAGTCATCGAACAAATCGCTGATAAATATAATTAAGAAATTACTGGAGGCAAACAAAAGAAATTTGCATCGAAATTTAATCAACGCACTATGGGCAGACAGAGTTAGCAGTAAGAAATCCATAGGTATGTAGCCTTTTGAATTGGTTTATGGTACTGATGCTGTCTTTCCTACATCTCTTACAGTTCTAGTTATGAGATTATTGCAAGAAGTTGGCAGTGAGGATGATGACAATCAGTGAAGGATCAATCAGATGATCCACCTTCAGCAAATGAGAGAGGAAGTGTCACAGAATGTTGTCCAGTTGCAGGAGAATATTAAAAAGATCTATGACTGGAAGACCAAAGCAGAAAAATTTCAGTTGGATGATGTAGTATTGAGATGGGATGCAAGAAATGAGGACAAAGGGAAGCACAGTAAGTTTGGCAACCTGTGGAAAGGACCATACATGATTTCAACATACAGGGGATAGAATGCCTTCTTACTTTCAGATATGGATGGTCAAGATTTCCCTGGAGGATCAGTGAATGGTAGACTTTTGAAGCACTACCATTGTTGAACACAATGGATCAGAAAACTATGTCAACATCATTGTAGATACCATATTATGTTTTTTTAGAGTTCAAGTACACAGTCATTGAAGTTTGGTGCCCGAGGTGAAGGCTATATAACTTGAATGTCATGTGTATGGTTTGGGTTTATTTTAGTTTTTAGTGTTAGTCTTGAGTCAGAGTCAGTCTGCATTGTGTCAGTTTTTAGTATTTTTGACTCCATGCCCAATGGATAAGGCTACTTGGTCTACGATGTTATTGGCACCTCCAAGGAGCTACCATCCCCATTGGAGCCAATGTTAGTGTCAGTCTAGTCATACTTCCATCAGTGATCAAAATTTCTCTTTTGCATTTTCGTTTTAGTAGTCCCATACCAATAAATTTCACCATTCTGCTAGGTCATGGATTCATTGATGGTAGTGATTTTCTCATCAGTTTTCCCTCATGTGAAACTTGCTGATTCTCCTCTCTATGGTATTTAGTCATGAGCTACTTTCACTTTGTGAGTCATGTCAGTAGGTCATAGGATGGATCTCATTAGGTTCTAGGATCTCACCATGGTCAAATTAATGAGTCAAGTGTCAATAAATATCAGCAAGGTCATGAGGAAGTCAATAAACTCAAAGTCACAGCACCTGGAAAATCAAAGATATTTTTTATGCAGTTTGATGTAATATAATTTGCCTTTATTATCATTTATTATGTAATTTTATGTCAGTATATGTAATAAGTCACAATTTAGAAGCTGCTATCTCACAAAGTCATCACCCTGCTTCTAGAGAGGTTTTCCATAGCATGTTCAGTTCAGAATCATGTTCTAAGTAGATTTAGCAGAAAGAGCCCGGAAAGAGCTTTCCAATGGTATATTACACTCTCAAAACTGACTTCTGGATTGAATTTTATGCCTAGGTGAGGTAAAAAGTCCCCTATACCCTAATCTTCCCTTTTTTCCCATCTTTCCCTTAAACTTTGTATTATTAAAGTTTAATATTTATTTTATAAATCCCTTTTCTCCCCTTGTATCACATAATCGCATTATTAAAATCTTTAAAATACATATGCGATTTATTTATTAACCACTTCCCCACCATACTTTGAAACTTTATAATAAAACTCAAAGTTTCATATTATAAAACCCCGCCTACCCTAGTCCCTTTCCCATCGCATCGCAACTCCTTATAAGTGTGCCCCGACTGGCCCATCACGAAACCTTCGATGCGATTGCATTAAGTGGCTCTCGATTGTAAACTTCCGATGGAACCCCTCCGATGTATATCCTGACCGTCGATCTTATCGTCCGATCCAACAGCCCACAACCAATCAGACCATCTCAATTGGCCTTTTATATTAAACTTCCCCTTCGCCTTCCTCCGATCTGCGATGCCGATGGATTGTGGGTCCCGCCATTTAATACTTCTGCCCATTAATCATAATACAAAGGGCCTTTCCCTTTGTTAAAATTAAATTTTGTTTATTCCATTCTATACAAAGGCCTTTCCCCATCGCCTCCTCCCAATCACATCGACAAAATTTTGTTATATAATCCGCCCACCCCGACCTCCCGATGCCGATTGACCCCGGTCCCACCATATCATTCCATGCCTATTCATCATAAAAATATTTCCTCCCTTTGTAAACATAGATTTTATTTTATTCTATATAAAGTCTCTCCCCAATTGCATCAGGAAATTTCTGTGGTGTAATCCATTTGACCCCGCTCCCCTTCTGAGCCTGATTCCGATGGCAATTCCCCAGGCCCCCACTTTAAAATCCCTCCACTCCTTTATACAAAATCACCCTTTCCCTTAGTAAAGTTCCGAAATTTTTTTGATTTTTTTTTCACTATCCCTTTGGCTTGTTCTATTATTCCATCGGGCCTATGCCAATCGCATCAGAGCTTTTGTGTGGCATGTTCCAAATGCATCTGACCCCTGATCCCGATTGCGATTATTGAAACGCCCCACTCAACATATTATAAAGTTCTGTTATATATTGTATCCTCCTCCTACCCCTTCCGATTCCGATTGCGATGCGGTCCCCACCTCCTTCCCTTCGCTCCCTCTATTTGAAAAATCGATTTCTCCCTTCACTAAAGGCATAGTTTCGTTTCAAAGAATTTTATTAAAGAAGTCAGTGTTCTTCAAACAAATAACGGAAGGCCAAAGCGACAGTCAAAGGCCAAGAAGCTTATATTAAACAAATATTTCTACAATAGCATAAAAATAGGCATTCGCTCCTCAAATTTCCTATTTTTTATTCAACAACGTAACTGTGAATCTGCGCAAGTAGTCAAATGTAATGTTGTTCCTTCTTTAGGGCAGATTGTTGGTCTTCTTTTCTATCTTCAGTTTTCTGTTCTTGAGATGTTAAAACAGCTCCTCTTTCTGTGGATCTATGTTCCCACAAATCTGGCCTATTTAATGTAATTGTAAATCATTTTGTAATGGAGTCTACAACTCAGAAGTAGGGGAATAGTGTGGAAGAAAGCTTTGCGCTCCATTGTAACAGTTTTGGACAGGGAATTAATAAGAGATTCAACTCTGATTTGTGGGATCCATGTGGTGTGAGTTTAAGCATTTTTGTTTCTCCTTTGTTTCATATGTAAAATTGTTATGTGTTCCATTCATTCAGAATCACCTCTTTTTGAATGCTTTCAAGATAGAAAGGTAGAATCCATTTTTATGATCTGCCTTGGGAAATCATTCATACTCTGTGTTTTTTCTTTTGTTTGAAAAGGATCCATTTCTTATGCCCTTTTCATCTCCTCACCAGTCTTTCCATCCCATCATTATTTAACTTTATTTGCTAAATTTCCTGCCTACCTTGCCCCATGAAATACCTTGTGTCCTGATTTAATTCCCCAGTTTCATACTGTCCCATTTTGTCCCATACATCCTTGAAAATTAATTTCATTTATTTAAAACATTTTCCCATCATTTGACCTAGCCTAATATCTGTCCATTATTGTAATTTGGTTAATATCCTTTTCATGGAGAGAGCCCTCTCCTATCCTTGTAGGGCTAGCTACAAGGCTGAGCGTGGTTTAGATGTTACCCTGTTTTTCCCTTTTTCAGTCTGGGGTCCAGATTAGATGCTAACATCTCTGGTGACCATAATGGGGAGCTGATCTAACTATATTCGAGCTCACACTCTCGGCGCTCATTGAATATGTTTATTTTGTTCAAAGAAGATCATATTCAGGCCGTGTGAATAAATAAGTATTGAAAAACTTTGGCGAAGGTTAAGCCTTGGTTATATTAAACGCGACGGCTCTTTACAAATATCTGTTATCAAAAGCTTTTTTTTGTTATCAGCGGAATAATACAAGTGGGACCCATCCAATAAAGTTAACGTGTGGGTTGAGCGCCAAACCACAGTGCCAAATCACAGTTAAGCGCGGTCAATTACCGTCAACGAGTTTCGGAAACCGAAATCGCTTATGTCGCGCCGCTTTTGGCCTGGAGCCAAAACACTTCAAAAAAACGCGATCTAGTAAGATTAGGGCACGTCATCTCCCCAATACCGCCCATATCGCACAACTTTCATGCGTTAACCCTATGCCATGGAAAAAATACGATATTCACAATGATCGTCTGATCTGGGAAGCCTTAGATTCGACGACAATCATGCAATGAAGTGCTCGAGCAATAATTGAGGTATGATCTGGTGGATTTTGCATTATTATATGTTTGTTTAATTCATAAAAAGGTGCGTGGGCCCCTGTTGAATGAAATGTATGTCGCGTTGGTAGAATAAAAGGGTTTTATGATATAAATTTCGAAAGTTGGCTTTTGTTCAAAGAAATCGCGCCATTCTTATATCATATTTCGACCGGAGTGCTAAGGTTGCTTGAATATTTTTGAGCGTATTCCCTTATATCATATATTTGCTTGAGAAGGTTTGAAATATCATTACAAAGTGTTACAATGCTTTTGGAAGGGAATATAACTACAACCACTTATTCCACAGTCATAAATATATTTCTGCTATTAGAGTATAAAGTCAGATCACCCCGGTAAAATTTCTTGTAAATTCCTCAGCTCTAGAAGATGAGTTTCAGAGTCTACTAGGCTGAAATAGATTTTTGTACAGTAGAAATTTACCCACATTGGCTTCAAGAAGATACACAAGGGCTAATCCAGATCCAAATCCTCCCCCTGTGTTTGAAAATCCCAATCTTATCCCAAGAATTGTCAGAAGACAGGAAGGATCACTAAGTCCCAGACCTATGTTCAGATCCCATACTTGGCTCAGTGAATGGTTTTTTGTAGAATATCTTTCTTTTGATGAGAGTTTTGAGCTTTCTTTGTTTAGAAATAAGTCTGAAACTGACATTGATGATACAGTTTTAGATCCTGAGTTCCTTGTAGATATTGAAGTTCAAAGGGAAAATTCCTCAATCGATGATTATATTCTGAATTCTCCTCAGTCATCTATCACTGTAACTAATATATGTGAGCCTTCAGAGTCATTAGGAACAACATTGCCTCCTCCGAATTCATCAGCATTCCCATCAGTCAATTCTTAGTTATCATCACCTCCATCAACACCTCCCTTAAATCCCAGTAATAAAAACACTGTTGTAAACCGACCCAGAGTCATGGCTACCCGATATGCACCCCTGGTTTTACCTCAGTTTCTCAATGATATGCCTGCTGATTATCAAAGTAAAATTCCTATCTTTGATGCCACTCAAAGCACCACAGCCCGACAGCATGTTGACAAGATGAATGACTTTTTTGATTTACATGAGGTAGAGGCAGAGAATGTAACTACCAGGTTTTTTTTTCAAAGCTTTGGAGGTGAAGTTAAGAAGTGGTTCAGAGCCTTACCAGCAGGCTCAATTCACACTTTGTAGGAGTTACACACACAATTTTTAGACCGGTGGGAGGTAAAGAAGAATCCACTTCAAATTTTGTCTGAATATGAGAATATTAAAAGAAATGTGGGTGAAATTGTGCAGGACTATTGTTTAAGATTCAATGCTGTATACAATGCCATTCCAGCTAATCTCAAACCTCATGTGGGATTAGCCTTGCTAAAATTTCCAAATGGTTTTGATGTCGATATGGCATATCAGCTGCGGGAGGGAGATCCCACTACGTTGGAATACATGCAGAAGATAGCGGTAAGTGTAGAAGATAATCTGCTAGCTAAAAGAGCACGCAATAGAGCTGAAAAAAGAGTCACGGTGAAAGAGGATTCACTAACACTCCCTGGCAGGCACTCTTATTCGTTCGTTTCCACACACTTTGAAATAGTTCTCTTTTGTAATGCCCTGATACTCCCCAACACTCCTTGGCATGCATTGACATTTTTTCGCATGTGTTAGCACACCTTTTTTTTCCACTTTCTTTACATACCCTCCCTTCATGGGCATCCTTATAGGAAAAAATCATTTTTGAAATATTACGACATCAAAATGAAGCACACCATCTCTTTTGAAGGTTTCAAGGGAGGGATATTGGAAAATAACCATATTATCCCCTATAGGCCTTAATACCTTCTCAACGCATAATTGAAATAGAAAACTGATAACTAGACCTAAAGATAGATCTCAATGTTCAAGGAAAAACCCAAATAGAAAGAATCACACCATGGCTTAAGCATTGGTATTGAGTTTTGGTAAAATCAATGACCTCCTTTCAAGATTATGACCTTGTTTTTACCATTCTCAAATGGAAGATTTGAAACCCACATTAAGAAGGGGATATTTGCACCTCAGCCTTTGCAACGTGTGCCTAACACGAATCTATCGAATGGACTAGCTTGGATTTTGGATATGTCGGGTGTTGGATTTCTAGAGTACCCAATCAATGCTTTTAAGGCCAACTCCATAGCTCCAACTAAAATTTAGTCATATTGAAGATGCAACTTGAAAAAACCTGCTAATAGGAGACACTTTTCCTTCCTTTTGATTGATTTACAACAAACCTCAATGCCTCTCCTTTCTTATCTTCCTTTTCCATTCTCCAAAAAAAAAACACTAATATTATATCATAAAAACTGTATATAGGTAAGAATTGTAATCATTTTCCTCAACTCATGGGGTACCTTTGCACCTAAACCCATGCAAGTGGACCTAAGTGCATGGTACAACCCATCACACTCTAATATGGTTTTAATTGTCTCCTCAAAGTTAGGGCATACTACACCTTATAATGCCAAATAGCTAAGCCATCTTAAACTTGTGTGACTTTTCCATTAATGGAACACATTCTAGCTAGTGATCATAAAAAATAATGCACCAACACCACTAACGCACACCAAAAGTCCAAGACACCTGTAGATGTGGCCTGCACCCAAGCACTTCGACTACACCACCATAAAATACACCTTCAAGTTTGGATGTCCCAAAACACTAATATCCTAACCCAATATGGAATATTTTTTGGATTTGTGTAATTCACTCCTTATCAAATCCTTGCACCTCATTGACACTCCATGACAAATCTACTCCAATGGTCACCTTCCAAGTTCCAACACATCCTTTTGCAACACGAAAAAACCACCTATATATGGTGCAACAACCTTGCCAGATTTTTTAGTGGGTCACACATATATTTCACATTTCTTCAAAGTGCTAGTGTTAAGGTGAGGGTATCAAATTTGATCAAGGAATGTTCACTTAATATCATTACCAATTTTCCTTCGTGCAACTCGTGAAATATTTTATTTTTTCTTCATAACTTCTCACAATGCTTAACTTGCTTGTTTGTACCTCTAAGTGAGACTACAACCCCCCAACTTCTCTAAATATTCCACCTCTTCAACCTTGTTAGTGTCTACTTAGACATGCACACATGCCTCAAATAAAACATAACACTAGCATCCAAAACGTGCATGCTCGTTTCATCTTTTAATGCCTCGCTGAAACCACATTATCACATTGCTTAAAATGAAATGTTCACATCTTAAGGAAAAATACCTACTTTTCTTTTGACAACCTAAACTATGCAAGTGACTTGGAGAGGAATTCATTTTCTCAAGATGAAAACATAGGGTCTTACAGCCCCATTCACACAACAATTTGAATATATATAACCTAGAAAATGGTACATATGCTAGTCCTTTCAAATATTTCATATGAATTTAAAGAAACTATCAAATACACTTACTATATACTCTTTTTTGTGTACACCCACCTAATATGCAAGAGAATTAAATTTTTTCAATGTAACTAAGTTAAAAGCACATGTTTCCTTTATACACTTAAATTTTTTCAACACAACATAGTTAAAAGCACTCTCACTTTCAAATTCCAAAAAATACATGTTTACCTCCATAAACTTTAACAACAAAAGCATTACATAAAATTAATAATCTTAAAATTAAATCATTATTATTATAACAAATAATCCTACCCTTTCCACCACAACCAAAAACACGCAATAGTTGGTTAGTTCCAACAAAGATCTTACTATTGTAAGTGAAAATAAAAAATATTGTAATTAATGTTTTTCAATGAGGGAAATTTAATCATTTTTGAAAAAGTTGTATTAATTTTGTATCATGAAATCCCTCCCAACCCCATTCTTTGTTTAAGCAATATAACAGGTGGTATCTTTTGGCTTTTCATAAGGTGGGCGTGAAAATGAGATTGAAGAGATTTGTGACTTAGGGTTTTACCAGCAGTAGACCCGATATCGAACCCCCACCACCATATTTTCGACAATGCCAAGGTATGTTCCATGGTCAAAATCCAATTTTTTTTGCATCCAACGCTTGTATTTTTAGAATTTAATCTTTGTGCTGCATATTGTTACTATTCACAGGGATGACATTGGCATTGGAATTTGATGAGTCCAAGAGACCATTTATCATAATAAGGATAAGTAGAAGAATACTCGAATGTGAGGCTTATATGCTCAAAAGGCCAATATTGCGACACCCGGGGTCGGCCATTGCAAGAATATTCGCACCTCGCTCAGCCTCAAGGAATAGAAAAGATGCTCCAAAGCCCCGACAACGATGTCACCATCAGTAAGTTCTTGTTCCATTTATTCATTCTCTATTTTTAGATTGTTGAAACCCTTTAAATTTTGAAAATAAGTATAATTTAATTCAAAAAAGGTATGATTCAAAAGTATAAATTACTTTAAAAAAAATTGTAGATATTTTGAAATGAGTGAAATAAAAAAATACTCTGTGATCTGTTCACTCTTTCTCACACACAACGAATCCCAACGAGCTAGATGCTCTACATAGGTTGATGCCTGCTTATGAAAGCTATCGAAAATTGGTGAATGCATTTAGGTGTCACCAACAATGAGACATAGATGCTCTACAGGGATCTACTTGGCGTAGAGGTACTTGTGGTGGGCCTTTCACTAGCCAAGAGCCACCTGCATACCTACTCATATACTCATTGCTCAACCGATTGCCAAAGCTCCATAAGAGATGTTGGAAAGAAAAGTGTTTGCCTAAGAATTTGAAAATATTCTTCTGTTGGATCTACGCCCATCCAAGGTTTTCTATCCAGTTAAATAAATGATGTTTCTCTATTTGTAGTACAAAACAATAGTTTTGGCCCATTGGTAACTAGAGTTTGAAGCCTTGTAGAATATGTCTAAGTATTTTAGCATGTTGTTAAAAGTATTATTTTCCTTTATTTGGAATTTAAATTTTGAGATAAGTATAATCACCACTTTTGATCTTAAACCTAATAAAATATCATATCGATCATATAATTATTTGATTAGAAATTAATTTTTCTGGTTTGTTATACCATCTCAATGTTTTGAAATTTGATATTTAGAATAGAGAAGGATTAATGTTTATGTTGTGTATTTAAGATTTAATCCACCAAAGTTCTGAATTTGGAATGACAATGAGAGAGACAATCAACAAATCATTTGTGTGTATGACTTCAACATCGATGAAAAATAATCACACCAATAATCTGTTTCCGCATAACCAAAATGCCAACCATCTTAGTTTTTAGTCACAAATATAATTTTATAATTATTATTGTAGAAAAGGAAGTCATTGAAGAGAGAGAGAAAAGGAAGCTGGAAAAACTAGTAAGTATTCCCACTATAGTTGTACGAGACTCAGTGTTCATAACTCTTCTCAGAACATGGGACATATGACATGCTTTCATAACCTCGTTATACATGGCAAGCATTGGTTACTCCCTAAACCTGCACTTGGGTGCTCGAGTCATGTCTGGTGGTAATTTTGTAGTAGACAAGGTACACACTTGGAAATTGCTTATTAAGGCTGCAAAATGCTGTTAATGACTTAAATACTAATACTATCATTCCCTTGAATCAATGTATCATCAAATTCGCTTTACGAACTTTCAAAGTGCTTAGAAATCATAATTTATGTTTTTGAACCTAGAATAAGAATACAAGGACTTGGTGTGTGAAGACAAATCTTGTTGCAATCCTTGTACAACAAATTCTTAACAAGTCAAAGATAAATTTTTTCAAATCACAATGACAAATCTAAAATTTCATCTCACCAAATGTTGCTAATGACTTGGCAAATTCCTAGGAAAGCATGCGTCGAAGCCCACTACCCTTAATATTCCTCTTCTTCTGGGATGTTGTTAAAGTGAAACTATCTACTATGAAACAAGATAATGAGAAACCATAGATTTAGATAAGAAAAAGACATAGGTTGTGCCCAATACTCAGTTGAGAGAAACTATGTCGGATACTCTATCAACCATAACATCATATGTTGCTTCTATTCCAACACAGTAAATGCACAATCCCATGCATCAAAGGGCAATAAAAATGAAACCTCCTCAGGAATACATGTTTCCTTTTGCACAATGAACAAGCAAGTGAGATGTCTTACAGACATCATTAGCCACTGTGCTAATACTACTTTACATTTCCCAGTTCTAGTGCTAACACCCAAAGAAAGAAAATGACATTGAAAGGAAAGGACATTGAGCCTTTCAACATATTCTTTCCAATAGTTAATATAATCTTGGATCAAGGACGCAAAAGGGAGATTGGTGTAATAGTCAGGAGGAAAAAATCAACAATCATAAGAAAGCATTCTCCAAAATGTTTCTAAATATAATAATATATATACATGCAAATTAATTTTTTAATCCATTCTAAAAGGATGTTGTTTCAAGATCCTAGGTTGGACTAAGACAATGTGCATGAGCATATCTATCTTGCCCTTGATGTTATCATAGAGTAAGAAAATACTATTTTTGTTTATGGGCTCCAGATAAGTGTTTTGGATATAGAAGCAATCAAGTAGCACAAATAATTAGATTTTTTGGATACCCATTACAACATGGGTGCACAGATCAAAATGAAGGTTGAATCTTGAGAGTATACATTTTCTAATTTGTGTTTGTATATCCTTCCATTGCATCATATTCATAATTCTTTAATTCCCTACTTACACCTCTGTAGTATGGTACTATAATTGAATTCATGCCAAAATATAGCAATAGAGGTGTGAATCATACCCTATTGCTAGAAACAAGTCTGAAAATGTAATATCTGTGTGATGGATCCAAACTCTCAAAAGGTGGCCACATCATCTGCACATCAGTGGAATCTAATGATATGTGGCTAACATTCTCATACTTATCCTATTATAGAGCAATGAGAAAGCATCAATAGGCATTAGCTCTAGGAGCATTATGGTATGACTGAGTTTGTAATGACACTGTCAAATATTTTCCATGGAATCTGCATAGGAGGCACAATGGGTAAACCCTCATTCCTATAAGCACCTGTGGTAGAAAGTTAGCCCTTATGAGATACATATCTCTTGTTTCTATAGTGCCATATATTGCATACTATTACACATTATTTTGTCACCATGACATTTGACTATCTGTATAGGTCTATCATCACCTCATGCTCCCTTAGAAGTAAAAAACCTTAATGTTCCTGCATCAAGTCTTGGAATTGGAGAAAAGCTCTGTAAAACCTTTAAAATTCTACGTCTACACTTTTTATAGCCTTTTCCTGCGGGTCTGCGGATGCTTGGTCTATAAACCATGGCAACCCTCGCACGTTTTACTACTATTGCCTGCGGACCCTAGTAAAAAGTCGAATAAAATAAAAATTAAATTCTAGAAGCCTAACTGGTCGAATATTCTCCCAACTGGAAGCTTATAGAGGCGCAATCAGTTCGAGCTTTATCCCTCCACTCATGGAGCTTATCCCTTGGTCCATGGAGCTCAAATCCCTTCATGAGACGAATCCATCCCCCTCTTCATGGAATTGAAACCACCTCCATTTCCCTATAAATTGAGCTCAAGTTTTAGTCTCGAGGGTAGCTTGTAGATTGTTGATGCTGAGATTGTAAAAGTAGTTACTGAAGAGAATTCCCAAGAGTGCATACTTTCTACATTGGTAAATTGTTGTTGGCATGAGAATGATCACACCCTTGTATCCATAACTCTATGCTGGTATTCAGAGAGGAAGGCTTGTCAAACTGAGGGAGGAATGATTGTTCAGGACCCCAGGAGAAATATGTATAACATCAAGGCATAAGGTTGCAAGATTACTCTTTTTACTCAAAATAATACATATGGATCTCTTTTTCTCATTGAGTTGTTCTTATTCTTATTGAAATAACATCAATACTTAGACTCCTTGATCGCTAAGTTGGGTTATATTTTCTTGATTATTATATGTTGTAGATGCTTTGAATATTTTGTATTGTATTTGATTGCAGGTTCTACTTATTGAAGAAGCCTTTTTGGAGCTATTGGATTAAAGACTGCATCGAACGTTGGATTTCAAGGTAGGGGCATGTCCTCTTTACTTTCTTACAATAATTCTGAAATGAAATTAATCTAGAGAAAAAGGTTTCCAAATGGATGTTTGTTTCTAGCTATTCGTTGAATACTAGAGAGATTGCTCTTGTCCGTAAGAGGGATTAATCCGCATAACAAAATGGCGATTCCAGTGGGGAACTAGAACTTAGTTTTCTTTATTTTATTTTCAGTTTGAAATTTAGAGTTTTCTGATTTAAAATTATTTGAAAATGGGTTGGGTAGATAAATTTTAAGAATCCATAAAAAGAAAGTTGATTATTTATTTTTTCCAAGTTTTTTCTTGCCTCCACGGTTTTTATCAGAAAACAGTGTGGCAACCTCCGCAGTTTTTAGTTCAAAATAGTGTGAATGCACTCTGTCTTCCACTATAAACTGCGCACCCCCGAAAATTTTTGAAAAAATTAAATTTGTAATTTTTAGAGCTAGATAACCCGATTCTTCAAGTTTTCCCTGATCCATTTACAGTCTCGTCAGTCTCTGTTAAATTAATTGGGTGTTTTGAATATTATTTTTTGAGAAATTCTTAATTTTATTTCCTTTGGTCATTACTTCGAGGTTTTTCTCAGTCTCTTAAAAATTTTGCATCTTTTTGCTTTTGTTTTGGGGGGGCTAAATTGTGTCTGAGTGTTAATCGCCTTTGAGTGTTTTTGTTTTTTGACCTTTGGAATTCTCACCCAATTTTCTTTACTTACACTTGATTGGTTTCTCAAATTACATTAGTGAAGGAAAATATTCATGTTGCTCTTTCTTTGATTTGGAATCATGTTGTGTTTGAGAATTCTCTTGCATAGATTAAATTTGCATAATTATAATTCTCATTTTTAAAATATGAATGAAAAATGTGCATTGATTACATTTGCATAGTTTTCAAGTGAATTGTGCATAGATTACAACTGCATAGTTTACATTATGGAGAAATAAATCGTATATTTAGATTAGTTTCTTTGATTTTAATTTACATATTTTTATGATTGTTTTAAAACATAAAAAAAAAAAATTTGAATTGATTAAGCATTAGTTTTTCTTTATGAAATTACTGCATTAGAGAATTTGTTATATTTTCTCTTATTTATCAAATTTTGCATTGTTGGAAGTGAATGGAACCTCTCTCCTTACTTTAGTTAGGATTCATCGAATTGAAAAGATTACACTATCATATTCGATTGCATTTAGTTTTGGGACAGGGTCATAACACCATTAGTTTCATATCCATTTACCCTTTGAGTAAAAAACAACCAAAATAACAAAGTGCTAAATAAATTTCATTTAGAAATTTTTAAATTTTCTAGGGCTCTTTCCACCTATCTAGATTAGTCTAGTGCTTTGGAATAGGTTGTAGCTAATGTTCCAAAGAAGTTAAAACAAACAATAGTATCTTGCGGTAAGGAAAAAATTCTAATTGTTGCAATTGTGCTATGGGAAGTTCTTCTTAAAAGAGTCAAGCACGAGATCATGCCGAACCCAGTGAGGTAATCATACCTATCTCATTGGCAAAGATAGAAGATGTGCACGTAATACAAACGATAAACCTTGGATTAACCATTGTTGAGGAGCCTGGGGTCACTTGTTGGCAAACCTCGGATTTACCATTTCGAGGAGCCTTTTAGGGGATTGAGCTTGATACTTTTCCCTTGTGTATATATCAGATCATAGACTATTCCCCCAAGTGTAATTGTCTCAATTGGTGACCTTAGTGGCCATAATATTTAGGATTTTTCCCAAGGTGACGGTGGAGGGAAGGTCCCACTGTACGTGGAGTAGACGTTGACTAGACTCACTTGGAATTTCTGGAGGGTAATCTTCACTTCGAGATGGTATGGTGGAGATACTTGCATTGGACTATTTCATTAAGCAGGTTGTCAGGGTAATTGTTCCAACCACCAGTTTTCCACATTAATTTCTGTGACGTTGGATTTCATCACCAACTAGTGTTTTTATTGTGGAAACATACTGTTTGTGTGTGGTTTGAATCCTATATTTGATAGCGTGTGTTCATTTGTTTGTTTTTACCTTTTAGAGACCTTAGGTGTGGATTGTGAAAATGAATTGTTAATATTTTTAAAAATTGTTAATAAAATTCACTGAAGTTGAATTTGATGGCAACAGTTCTAGAATTTACCAACCAAGGAACCCCTCTTAACGAGAATCCTAGTACTTTTCCTTGCTTTGGAAATGTTGATCCTCCTTATATGGCTACATTTTCATTACCTGGATTTACCATAGGTTTAACGATATGGTTATTTTCAACTTTATTGACCTCGAATACTCAAATTCTTCCACCTCAATCGGATGCTTCACCTCAACATAGTTCACCATCTCAACATCACCAACCTCATGTTGACCCTTTACCTTCTTCGCCCAACATGTATTCCTCCCTTTCTTCCTCTTCTCTTGGTAAAAGCCTTGATGCTAGTAACCAGGTGGCTAAGAAGAAGAAGAAAGGGAAGAAGAAGAAGGAGTAATATAAGAAAGAAGTCAACCAACCAACCATGGCTATAAGTGTTAGTAGCATTGAGGAAACCTCCAACATGCATCGTAAATGCAAATACCCTTGAAAAGTTTGTAAGGGTAACCATTTCCTTATCAATTTTCCTGGTATTCCTAAGGTCTTGGAAGTATGGTCAGAAAAATCCCATCAACTTACTGTTGATCCATCATTCAATGATTGTCAGGTTCCTGGGAGAAAGGGTAAAGTTAGGTTTCCTTGTAGGCTATGCAAAGGGTGTCATCGAACTCACATTTTCCCTCACATGGATGAAGCCTAAAAATTGTTGGAAAACCTTACTGTTCCACAAAAAAAAACTTCCAACTGGTTTTTGTAAACTTTCTCCCAACCTACCCTCAACTGACGAAGTGATTGATCTAATTCCAAGTACAATCAATCTCACTCTTCCATTGAAGAGTGAAAATCATATCACTCAGGTTGATGATCCATTAGTTGATCAAGTGGTCGACTTGATTTCACATTCGGTCGATCCCACTCTCCCTGTAGAGAGTGAAATTCATACCGCTCATGTTCTTCTTGTTACATCATATTCTTCTATGCCAGGGGGCATTTCACATGTTTCTATAGAACCCCCTCCAAGTACTGAGGTTTTTTTCTTTGATTGGAATGGACTGACAGAACCTCGTATTCCTTCCTCCATCCCTTTCCAAATCATTGTGAAGGCTTGTGGTAAGAATGTGCGTCGCAAAAATGTAGATGAAGGTGCTTGTGTTAGTATTTTATCCTTAACTGCTTGGAAAGCTTTGGGTTCCCCTCAGCTTGAGCCTGTTACACAAAACTTTTAACATAACCATTAGTGAACCTTTATGGATCCTTCCTAAGTTTCCTATTACCTTGGAAGGTAAAATTGTCTGTATTGATCTTATGGTAGTCTGAGGCCCCTTGGATTTCAATTTTCTCCTTGGGCGAGACTATATCTATGGAATGAAACCTGTCATATCGATACTCTTTCGCGTGATGTATTTCCCTCACAATGAAAACATTGTGACTGTTGACTAGCTTTCATTTTTTAGTCTTGATTCGACTACCAATAATCTGACCTACTTGAATTTTCCTTATACGGAAGTGGTATCTACCCCGCTATGGGTTAATTATGTGGCAACCAGTCCCATGTTTTCAGTTATTGATGTAAGTGAGCCTCTCACTGTTTGCTCAAATTCCTTTGACTTAGATCCATTAATTGACATGGAAAACCTATGGGATTATTTGAATACGATGTTCTTATCCCTATTGATTCCCTTGACATGTGTTCCTTCTAGAGAACTATTCTTCCATCTGATGAAGACCTCTTGGAAGCCATGATCAAGGAGTGTCCCTTGACATGTGTTTCTTCTAGTTGGAAGCCATGAAAATGTTCCATGAGGATAGTTCTTTTACTGTGTCAACCTAATTAAAAAATGAATTAGGTTCCTATGAGGATAGTTCTTTTCCTGTGTCAACGTTGTTAAAAAATGAAACAGACCCATGAGGATGCTTATTTTCCTGTGTCAACCTCGTTAAAAAATGAAATAGGTTCCCATGAGGATAGCTCCTTTTACTGTGTTAACCTCGTTAAAAAATGAATCAGGCCATGAACATATTTCTTTTCCCGTGTCAAGCTCATTAAAAAATGAAACAAATCCTCTCCTAATTAAGTTGAGTCTTTCATCTGATCTCATAAATGAACCTTCATTCCATCCACCTATTAGTAACCAGTAGTCCACTTAGGTGAATGAAATGAAGCTTGGGGGGCATATGCTCTTGTAGGTTACGCTTGGGGGGCATTAAAACTTATCTCAAGCACAATTTTCCTACGTTTCAAGCTTGTGTAAAAGTGAAACCACTCTCAAGCATAATTTTTCCTATGTTTCAAGCTTGTATAAAAATGAAACCTATCTTGAGTCCATTTTGGTTCTTGTTTTCAAGACTCATTAAACTCATGAAAATCCATAGATTATTTTACTATCTTTCATTCTCATAAAACACATGAAAATGTCGAGTTCTTTCCATCTTTTCCTGCTCATAAATTAAATTGAAATTCAGCCAACCGAGTATACTTTTATCACTTTTTCGGGCTCTTTAAAATTACGAAAAAGAGAAACCCTGGATTTCTCTTTTAAGCCCTTTTCAGACTCTCTAAATATAAAAATATCATTAGATCTAATAATTTTGTGATCCATAATGTAGATAAAAGTACTTTTAGATAAATCACATCATTAGGACTATTTAGTACTTGACTAAATATGAAAATATCGCTGAGTACTTGACTACTAGAACTCGTTAAAGTAAATGAATAGTCATCCTTTCATTAGGACTATTTAGTACTTTCGGATAAATATGAAAATATCGCTGAGTACTTGACTATTCAACCTTGTTAAAATAAATGAACAATCATGCTTTCAGTATAAGTTTACCCTTTTTCCAGACTGAAATGGACTAACTAGTATACGTTGACTAATCATGGTCAATAGAGTTATCTCCTACATTATTTTATCCTTTTTTGGGCCTGAGAGACTAAATTTACGAAAAATAATAACCATGAAGTTTACTTATGTTTTTCTTCTGACTCCCTAAAACTAAAAAACACCGAGTTTCTCCTATATTGAACTCATTAAAATTTAACAGTAAATGACGTGTCAATTACAAACAAGACCAAACCACTCCTTCTTAGGGTTCAATTTTAATACTAAGATGGAATCATCCAAAGGATGAGCTTATACAAACAAACAAATTTTATCCTCCTCAAGCTTGTAAAAAATAAAGAGGTACTTTCCAGTAATGGTGGGGGAAAAGAGAGAAAAAGCATACAATTGTCACCCTTGTTTAGAAAGCAGCATGCCACTCTTGAACACGACACTTTGTCACACTTGTACCTAGGTTGGGAAATATTTTGTCTAACAGTTAATAAAACCACATTGAAAGTCTATCGCCGGTTTCTGGGTATTAGATTTAGGTCAAAATGTTTCCAAACCATATGTAGTGTCGTTATGTGTTCAAGAGAGAGTTCAAATAAACCATTCATTGCAAACATTTGTCTCCATTCACATTGCATCTCTGAGTCAGTCCTTGCAAAAAATTATTCAAAACTTGATCTAATGGTTTTGTATCATGGGTTTTCCTGCGACGAATCACTTTCTATCGACGTCGACTCATCATCTAGAAAGTTGATCTAGAATCTTATCAGTACCTTGGGATCTGCATGCCCTAATGGAAGGTTTATTGTCTTCAACAATAGGTTGCATCATTGACCTTCGATCAAATGATTCTATGAGTGTTTGACTGCAAATCATTCATTCACACTTCATAGATTGTATTGGAGTACTTTGAGAGTCATTGTCATTATTGGTGGTTTCTCTCACACTTGCTAACAATTCACATAATTGACTGGTAGTCAAGTGGTTTCTACCATGTTCGACTTCGACACAATCGATCGCATGGATAGATTCGTACTAGTTGAGAAGTGGAAATCAAGACCCTGGATCTAGTTTCCACCATCCAGGTTGCGATGAGTTTTATTATTCATGATATAGTAGACTACTCATGACAGATGGTTGTGCCCATATTGTGCCTACTTATGATGTAATATTGAAACCATATCTGTACCAGAACATTTAGTTAGTTTTGATCTGAGTATGGTAATTCCTACCTCAACGATGATATATATATGTTTGCATTGAATGTTTTTACAGGTTTTCGACCAGTGTCTCCAATCCAATCCTCAAAATGATAAAGCACTTCATTGTTCAGAATAACCTCATACTTCACACTTTAGGGGGCAATATGTTACACGTTATTTTTTCACCATGACATTTGACTATCTGTATAGGTCTATCACCACCTATATCATGCTCCCTTAGAAGTCAAAAACCTTAATGTTCCTGAATCAAGTCTTGGAATTGGAGAAAAGCTTTGTAAAACCTTTAAAATTCTATCTCCGCACTTTTTCTATCCTTTTCCTGCAGGTCCGTGGATGCTTGGTCTATAAACCACATAAACCCCTACATGTTTTGCTATTATTACCTACGGATCCCCGTAAAAATTCGAATAAAATAAAAAGTAAATTCTAGAAGCCTAGCTGGTCGAATATTCTCCCAACTGAAAGCTTCTAGAGGCGTGATCAGTTCAAGCTTTATCCCTCCACTCATGGAGCTTATCCCTTGGTCCATGGAGCTCAAATCCTTTCATGAGAGGAATCCATCCCCCTCTTCATGGAACTGAAACCACCTCCATTTCCCTATAAATTGAGCTCAAGTTTCAATCTCAAGGGTAGTTGGTAGATTGTAGATGTTGAGATTGTAAGAGTAATTGTTGAAGAGAATTCCCAAGTGTGCATAATTTCTACACTAGTAAATTGTTGTTGGCATGAGAATGATCACACCCTTGTGTCCATAGCTCTATGCTGGTATTCAGAGAGGAAGGATTTTCAAACTAAAGGAGGAACGATTGTTTAGGACCCAGAAAGAAATCTGTACAACATTAAGGCATCAGGTTGTAAGATTACTCTTTTTATTCAAGATAATACATATGGATCTTTTATTCTCATTGAGTTGTTCTTATTATTATTGAAATAACATCAATACTTAGACTCCTTGATCACTAATTTGGGCTATCTTTTCTTGATTATTCTATGTTGCAGATGCTTTGATTCTTTTGTCTTGTCTTTGATTGCAGGTTCTATTTATTGAAGAAGCCTCTTTGGAGTGACTAGATAAAAGACTGGATCGAATGCTGGATTTCAAGGTAGGGGCATGTCCTCTTTACTTTCTTATAATAATTATGAAATGCAATTAATCTAGAGAAAAATATTTCCAAATGGATTTTTGTTTCTAGCTATTCGTTGAATACTAGGGAGACCGCTCTTGTCCGCAAGAGGGACTAATCTGCATAACACATACTTATTTCCACTAGGGAGGACCCTAGTTGTTGTGACTATTTGGCAGCATATAAGGCATGAATAGTAATTGTATTACTATGGGACACTCAACTCTTTATAGGCTAGATTTTGTAGCAGAAAAATAATGCATTTGCTATGAATATTAGACCTATAGCACGATTGGGAGACATATAACAACAAAATTTGACTGAGACAACATTAAAATTCAACATAAAGGAGGCTATAGGGATATAATGATGTGGGTACAATTTTTGGGAAGATCCTATAGATTGTTTTCATCATCAAAACAATAGCTGAAAGGTATGCTTTTAGATCTATAAAACTAAGTTCTTTTTCCATCTTGGAGAATGCCTTGCCTGGAATAAGGTTTATTTAAAATAAAAAATTCAAGTAAACATTCCACATTGAGCGATCTAAGGACCCCTTAACTCATCCATCACACAAACCCCTAGGATGAACTCTCTTACTAAGCAAGTTATTTAAGGAAATATGACACAATCAATGACATATTTTAAGGTGGGAAAAGAGTGCCTAGCACTAAAGGACTCGATTGAGTTTTCTAAGGTTTATTTTCAAAAATAAGGAATCATTTTAAAGATGTTTGAATTTCAACAACTGGCATAACAATTGAAATGGTCAAAAAGTGCATTTTTTTTTCACGGTGGTTCATGAATCCATGTGCCCGCAGACATGTACACGTTACATCCACGGTCGGAAAATCTCGTTAGACCCTCCCGAGGGGATCTACCGTCAGCGATACACACAAGGCCTAACCCTAAGGACATCAAGGAGATTTGATCCTGTGACCTCCCATTTGGAAAATTACTTAGCAACGAGGACTCAACCAATTGAGATAACCCTTGGGGCTCGTAAACAAGTGCATTATTAAGGTAGGTTCTGTAAAAGCTTTGTGTGGTTTAAAGAGTTTGGAAGATAAGCCCATACTTTTGTTGAGAATTGTGAGGGCTAGAGATTATTTCAAATTCTCTTCTTTATAATTACTTGTGAGCTTACTTATGACTTTTATTCTTTAGCTTATTTAATATTTCATCAAGTCAATTATCAAAATACACGAGATATAGAAATTAGGCTCCTAGAGCCAGGGAAAAACTTCACCCTCTTGGAGAGGAAAACACACGAGAAATTCTTCTTATAGATCTTCAAATGAGAAGTACCATGACCAAGACTTAGAACCTTGACCTATGAATGCCTCCAAGATCTTAGATAACCCCACTTATATCCTCTTGAAGAATCCACACTTATAGACCTTAGAAATTACCTTTGAAAATCCACATTTCATCACTTCTATGGTTCGCATTTTTCACTCCTGTAATCTGCACTTTTTACTTAGCATCATCCACAAACTTTAGTATTTATAACCCTGATTACATCTTCAGAAAATCCGCAATTATTGATTTAGTAAATCTGCAGTTATTACACCAAGAAATCTGCATTTTATTGCTTCAAAAATCTGCATTTTCAACTCCTAAAATCTGCATTTATAACTCATAGTAGTCAGCAATTCTGTTCTTTTCTGCACAACATAGGTGGGTATAAATAGTTGTTCCAACCTGTATTTGAGCCGACCTTACAACCAACTAGTAAGCCGACTTTATTACTGTGCATTAAGTCGACTTGAAGTGCAATAATTCCAGCATTGTAGCTTATCTTACAGGGTGGTTTGAGGGCTGAATTGAATCATTCTTTCATGGTTTCTTTGGCAAGGTCTTGGAGCATTTCTTTGGACTAGATCCTTCATATATATGACACTTAATTAAATTTATACCTTGAAGACCAAAACCCTAATAAACATCAAGAAGAAGTCTATTAACCTAAACTAAAATCTTACTCATGAAACCCATGAAGCAAGTACAACAAATATGCATTTTATTATCTTTGTCTTCTTCTTTACATAAATACATAATTACATAGTCAATATGAAGATCGATCTTAGTTACACTTTTCAACAACTTTAAGGAAACTCCCTAATAAAAAATGGAGATGTCTAACAACCCTTGATCTTTCTTGCACATATATACACAAGTTTTTCATCTATTACAAGTTTGATGGAGTTTGTTAGCCTTATTTAGAGTGCTCCACTATGAAGGCAAGTAGTGTGTGGAGCCCTTCAACATGGTCAACATGTGAATTTTTTAGGAGTTCTGAGGAGATGAGAATCCATGGTTGCAAATGACACTTTGGAACATTCTCTAATGCCAAAGAGAACCAAAGATTGAGGGACATCCTTCTTTTTAGGAGAATGGTTTTATAACTTAATACTAATATGCCTACATTGTGGTTCTACTTGTAGTTCTCAAGACTTCAGAAGCCTGGTATCTATGGTTTATCCTTACAAAAATCATGCCCAACTTCTCTGAATTATTATAGCATTCCTAATCTACTGAATTTAGCCTTTAGGTTCTCCATGTATAGGGGCATCACTAGAGATAATTACCAAAAGCAATAATTTGATTGAAAGTTCCTTTTCCATTGGAGATGTGGCAGCCCGACACGTACATTTTTTTGTGCAAATGCCTAGATTTCTCCTGAATTTATATTGTTGATTTTCTTTACTCTCGGATTATATTATCCTTCAGTGTTCATTTATTCTTATTTGGTACAAATGAGTTGTACTATTGTAAGGGTTGAAGTTGCTCTAGTGGCTTTCAAAAGCATATTCAGTTTATTCTTAGCTAAAGACACAAATCACACCATGTTGCAACTCAGGTGTTTTTTCTCCTTAACAGTCCAGTCATACTCTCAGACTAGTATAGGTTCTATGATCCTTTGCCAAAGTGCTCCCAATTATCATTTATTCTAACATGAAAACTAAGGAATACCCTTAAAGAGAATTAGTTGCTCCATACTCAAGGTCTTGATACTTCTTTATGTTCCATACTCATGAATATAACAAAGGGAATATCTTGACAAATAGATTCATTTCCAGGATGTCCTCTTCTGCCAAGAAAAGTACCCAGAATAGACCCTTTCACGTCCACGATGTCCTCTACTACTAAGAAAAGTGCCCAGAATGGACCCTTTTATAATGTAGAAAACCTTTATGCTAACTGTCACACTATTCTTATGGAAGAGTTGCTCAAACAAAGTTTGCAACATCGACAAAGAGTGGATCCACATGAAATTTGTGCAGAAATTTAAAGGTTGTCTATAATAGACTATTACGAAATGGGTCTAGAGTGAGGACAAGTGAAATTGGTAAAGTATCTCTCTCCTGGCCTTCCTTAACAACTATGTTCGTTATTTTTACTAGTTAGATCACTTATATATAGAACACACAACAAAAAATGATGGAATAAATATTTTTAATTTCTTCTTTACAATAAATCAAGTACAATAATAGTATAGAGCTTCAAACCTAGATGAAGAGTCCAATCTCCCAAGGTCCAACCTGTATTGTGCCAAGCACTGACTTGGAATTTCCAAGACTCCAACCTTGTCAAATTGAGGCACCAACCTTATCTCTAGTACAGGCTTCGACCTGGTTTCTTGAGGACTCCAATCCTCTAGGGCTCCAACCCTTTCTTCCAAGGCACCAACCTTGTCTCTATGGGGCTCCAAGCTCTTGGGATCCAACCCTTTACTTTGTTAAGATATTCTTATTTGTTCTTCACGGATCCCAATGTCTTCTTCAACGAGCCTTGTTAGTCTTCAGCTATGCCTTCACTTAGTCTCCGCGTCACTTCATCAATGAAAACCTTGTTCTTGAAGGTGTCTCCAATGTTCTTCATGGTACCCAAAACAAATATATCCAAGGTTATTTCATGATAACTAATGCATCATGGTCTTCAACATTATCTCCAAGACCTTCAAGGTGTCTTCAATTGGAATCCAAAGTTCTACAACTTCTCTAAGCCTCTTCAAAGGATTCTTCAAGAACTCTCCAAAGAGTCAACGATATACAGTTGTATCACATGTATATCTAACATGTGAATTATCTCAAGTCTTCCACCAATTTACCGAGTCTGATATTATTGTTTATGTTAGGACATGAAGAGCCTTCACTATCACAGTTAGCACAGTCACAGTAGTAAGTTCGAGCTTGTTAAGATTCCAAGAGATCTGTTGTATTGAGGGGTCTTGACCCAGGTTCGGTTTTAAAGTTTACCAACAAACCCTTGTACTACTAGCCCTTTCGGCAATGGCCTGATTTCGTAGGTCAAGGTCTCACCCGAAGTAGTATGGGAGGGTGTTGGAACCAGGTTTCTGCACCCTGAGAGAGAGAGTTAATTAAGGTGGGTCTCTTCAGATCTAACATACCTGCTCTGGAGAAGCCCTAACACAAAAAACCTTAACAATATATTTTCATAATAACTTAAGTGAAGCTCATAAACCATCAGATAACATGCAAACAAAAGCAAGGTGATTAATCATAACCAGATCTTATGCAATTATTCCCTTCTTACAATATTGTATCCACGTGCGCATCAATAATCAATAATATTTAGAAAACATATCTAACCCTGAGAAATAACATAGAGTGCAAAAAATAATCATAACACATAGATACTTCAACTGTCACAAAAGAATATTCTCATTCATTCATGTTCAGATCCAACTTACAAACTCTAATTACCAGCCCGCGCATATAGCCAATGGGGTCTGCACACAACAGGACTTAGGGTCTCCACACATAGAGCCAACATGAGCCCTTACCCAAAAAATACACAACATATCTCTTACAATTCGTACCCAAGCTTATCTAGATCCAAAAACTCACCTATAGACTTCGACTTATCTATCTTTTTATATCATCTTAGCCTGTGCTACTCTGTGGTCCACAAACCGTGGTTTGCGGACTCTTGGTCTACCCTTTGACACATTAAAATTCATTGGGGGATTTAACCTGCCCCAAGCCCCTGCGCTAGACTAATTATTACAAAATATTACAAAAATATACCAAAAATGCAGTTAGGGGACCTCGCTCCAACAGGCCCCCAACACAATCTTGTGACTCGTCCTGAGTCATAGTGACAGTGGGGTCTTCATCTTGTCCTGGATTTGTTCGACAACAGTGGTAAAAGGGTGCAGGATGCCTTCACTCTACACGAATGTATTCTGCACAATGTCAACCAATTGATGGGAATTCGATCCCTCAGTAGCTGCCGAGACACTCTCCAGGGTTTGGTTCAATTGCTTTACTTCCACGTCTAAATCCTGTGAAATCTTGAGAGCTTCATTTTCACATGGCTTCAGGTGGTCGCTGAGGACCTTCTTCTTATGGCGGAGCTCCCTAATTTAATCTCTGAGGGTGTGGGTGGTACGGAGGCATGCTAAGCGTTGGGCGGCCATGAGGGTGGGCATGGTAGCTGTTGAGTCTCAAATCTACATCTTTTCCATACACTTTTCTATACCTTTTTCATCCACCTGAACCTCCCAAGTTGTCAATATCATTGTATAATTAATTGAAAAAGAGCATCTAACATGGTTTTTAACTATATTTTTGTGTCTGCTGTTTGATTTAGATTTTGTTCATTTAGCTGCGGAATCTTGCCACTTTCCGCAGCTGCTGCAACTTTCCGCAGCCATTTTGTGAAACTCTATGTTACGGTGTCTACAGTCCTACGGAAAAACGAGCCACATGGGCAAGTACGAAATGATGTGGACATGGATGGTGTCCTGTTAGCTCGAGCAAATCCATCTCGGAAGCTGCGGTCAAGGTGTCCAGAAATGGAAGTCCATTGTGAGAGTCCCACGGTGACGAGGACTACCATTTCGTGTCACGTGAAGTTCCTTGTAGCCGTTTACGAATTTCGGAGACAATTCCTTGTCTGTGCCAAGCTCCCATGGCAATTCAAGCATCCACTCCTCATAGATTTATCTTCAATACGGCCATGATCCTAGATGCGCGGAGCGTAATGGTATCGTGTTCTCCATCGGCATAAACTTTAGGGAATCGATTGTATTTCCTTTGTTATAAATAACGCGTTTGTATACGCATATTAGATTAGTCTCTTGTTAGTTTTTATTGGTACGCTGCCTTATTGTAATTATTATTTTGCCTTTGTCTTAGTAATATTTCTTATTATATGGGCATTTAATATAAGAAGACTATGTTTTCAAACGTAATTCGTACTTGAAGATTGTTGCCAAGGCTGGTGTAGAGGGCCCCTGCACTTGCCAAGGTTCTGTGCATTATTGTATAGTTTCTGTTTTATTTTTTTAAAGCTCATTGTGCCATAATCCATTCACATGTTTATACATTGCATCTTTCATGGTATATATATGCTTCATTTCTGTTTATAATCTTTCATGCTTTCCATTTTACTTCTGTCTTTCATGTTTTATGTTATTGATCACTGATCAGTGTTCTTGTTTCAGGTTATAAATAGGCAGCCCGGGCATTTGCATAAATTTTTGACTAATGACATGGAATTAATATTGTTCTGCTGCTAATTTTCTTTTCTTAGTTTATGTTTAATTTCAGTACTGCTTTGTTCATTTCAGTTTTGCTCATTTGCTTCAGTAGTTAGATTTAGATATATTAAATTGCTCATAACATCTTCAGTTGCCTCCGAAAGCCACAGCTGGGCTGATGGTGAGGGATTGAATTATGGATGTGTAATTTGATATTAGTTTCCTTTCTGCAAGTTAGATATATTAAATTGCTCATAGCATCTTTAGTTGCCTCCAAAAGCCACAGCTGGACTGATGGTGAGGGATTGAATTATGGATGTGTAATTTGATATTAGTTTCCTTTTTGCAAGTTAGATATATTAAATTGCTCATAGCATCTTCAGTTGCCTCCGAAAGCCACAGCTGGACTGATGGTGAGGGATTGAATTATGAATGTGTAGTTTGATATTAGTTTACTTTCTGCAAGTTAAATATCAGGTTACTCAAGTTGTTTATGGTTACCTCCGAAAATCATAGCTGGACTAATGATGAGGGATCAGAAGATAAGTTGATGTAGTTTGATTTAGATTTACTTTGTTGCAACTTTTGGATTTCTTTCAGTATAGTTTCTTTTGTGTTTAGACAGCAGCAAGGATAGTTTGGTTTTCATGCTCAATAGTTCACTGTTTGATTTATTAGACTAGCAACACATTTTCATTTCAGCAGCACATTTTCATTTCCTTTCAAGTTTTGTCATTGTATGTTTCAAATTCCTTTTTAAGTTTCAAGTTGGTAAATCATTATAGAGGATATCATTTCCTTAAACAATCATAACCATACTTGTTTTAGAATCTCCATCTCACCTTAGAAAACCAAAAACGACAAAAAGTTAAGAAATAGGTTATCTTGCACATATAGTGCGCCGCACTTCATCAGCTTACGAATCCTGGATTGATAAATTAATGTAGCAATTTAGGACACACTAAATTGACCAAACATTTTGGCGCCGTTGCCGGGGAAGTGTAAATAGGTAGCCAATTTCTTAAAAAAAAAAAAAAAAAAATCATAAAAGAAGGGAAAACTTGATAACTTCTTGAATTATGCTCTCCTCTTGCACCTAGTGTGATCTGGAGGATCAGAAAAGAGAGTTATTGGTTCAGTAATTTCTTAAGTATGCTCTCTTCTTGCACCTAGTGTGACCTGGAAGATCAGAAAGAGAATTATTAGCCCAACTTTTAAAAAAATAAAAAAATGACATGCATAGAGCAAGAGATTCTAGGGGAAGGTTTATAGCTAAAGCCAAGAGTTCGATTTTCACAACTCCATCTTCTTCAAGGCATAGACCAGATTCACCACCATCTACCCCTAGCCTTAAGATTTTTGGAACTCAAGGAGCAGCTGAATTAGAGGATTCTCCTATACCACCTACTCAATCCCATTTAGAAAACAAAGAGACTCTCTCTCATCCTCCCTTGGTAGAAGAACTAGAGGACTTTAAGGACTCTAAAGAAACTATCATGGCAGAGGAAGTAATAGATGGAGGTAGAGGTAGAGGTAGAAGAGGAGGAAACAATGAAGACAACAATGGTGAAGGAAATAATGGTAGAAATAGGGAAGGAGATAACTTGTTTGGATTCCCTATAGTTGATGAGGAAACTCATACAACAATGAAAAATATCTCACCATCTGTCCTCCCTAACTTTTATGGATTGCGAAGTGAGGATCCTGAAACATTTCTGTTTGAGTTTGAAGTTGTGTGCCGAACTTATGACTATATGGAAGACTCTCAAAAAGTCAAACTGTTTCCTTCAACATTGAAGGGAGCTGCTTTGAAATGGTTCATGGGATTAGCCACTCAATCTATTAGGACTTGGAATGATATGAAACAAACATTTTTGGATAGATACTTGGACTATTATATGCCCACCAATCACAAGGATGAGGTATTCAAAATGATGCAAAAAGAAGATGAAAATTTGGAAGACTTACTTGAAAGATTTCAATACAACTTGAAAAGAGAAAAGATGAGCAACTTAGATGATGAAACCTTGAAATCCCTCATATTAAAAGCCATTAGAGATGAATGGATAGATATTTTAAACATGATGGGAAAAGGAGACATTTCTCAACTTCCACTTCGTGATATAACAGAACTATGTGTCCATCTCTCAAGAGGAAAATCTAAAACAGGAAAAGGGCCTAGGGATCCTTCTCTTATCAGGGCTAACAAATCTGCAACTGGATCAGTAAGTAGGGCAGAGATTGGTAACATGCTTGATGAGTTCAAAGCTGATATCTTAGGGAGCCTTAGTGAACAACTAGACACCCTTAAAATCCAAAACAAGAAGAAAGCAGAAACAGATGCTTTAGCCATCTTTTGTCCGAAATGTAGGAAGAAACATGCTTTAAGGGAATGTCCCTTGGATGCAAAAGTTGTAGAAACATGTATGATTTGCTCAGAGAATCATGAGATCAAGGATTGTCCTTCAATTCCTAGACTCAAAGCTGTTTTTCAAGAAGACCCAAATTCAGTAGAATCTCTCTGTTTTTTTGCAAGAAGACCTTGGCAGGGACAACAAACTCAAGGGTTTAACAACCCTATGAATCTTCAAACCCCACCAAATTGGAATCCTTGGCAACAACCTTGGCTCCAACATCAAAATCCATATCATCCATGGGTACAAGGGATGCAAAATACTTATGGGAGATTTGCTCAATTTTATCAATATCCTCCATGTTTTCAAAATCAACAAGCTCCACAACTTCCAAACCCAAATCTACAACTTTCATTTCCATTTCCACAACAACAACCTTCTCAACAAAATCCAAATCCTCAACTCATGCTCCCATACCAACAAAAGACAAATCAACTTCCAGCTCAGCCATTGCCAAATCCTAACAATAAAAATCCTCGGAATACTTACATGGTAGAAGGACAACAATTTCCTACCTATATGATTGTTCCTCTCAACGATGTACAACTCAGATCTGGTAGAGTTTTAGAAAAACCTTCTATAGATATTCAAGAGAAAGATACCTCTAAGGAGGATTCTCTTCAAGTCAATAAGGGTTCTGAGGAAGCATCTCTTCAAAATTCAAACATTCAAAAAGAAAAAGAAAAGTTAATCCCCACAACTCCTATAGTTGAGCAACCTGCATCTTCATCTACACCTCCTTTTCCTGAAAGACTACAAATTGACAAGGGGGTGGAAAAACAAATCTTGTTGCCTAACTATGATTTTTTAGATGAATTGAAGAATGTTTGTATCAAGATTCCCTTGCTACAAGCCATTCGAGAGATTCCTATTCTAGCAAAAACAATAAAGGAGTTGAGTTTCAAAAGACCAGGAAGGAAACTAAAAGACATAAGAAGAATCCACCTGGTAGGAAAGATTGCAGATATTATGATGGGAAAAATTACCATGCAGAAGTATGTAGATCTGGGAAGTCCAATTGTCAAGACACATATAAATGGGATAGAAATTCCAAACACATTGATTGACTTAGGGGCTGCTATCAACATTATGAGTAGACAGACTATGGACCAGCTAAAACTTCCTAACCTTCTTTTTACACCTACTTTGCTGCAACTTGCAGATCGATCAATTATTAAACCAGATGGTGTATTAGAAGATATTTCAGTCTCCTTATATTCTTGGGAATATCCAGTAGATTTTATGATTTTGACTCCCAAAAGTAATCTAGGAGGGCACCCACTTATTTTAGGAAGACCTTGGCTAGCCACAGCTGATGCTTTTATTAGTTGTAGATTTGGGGACATGTACATTTCTAATGGTAATTCGACAAAGAAATTCAATTTGTATCCTCCAGCAAGAGCAATCACAGAAGTAGGAGACAATGAATGGGTTGATTATGAGAACACTATACAACCTGTCTTTACCATTTCTGAAATCAGTGAGGATAGTCAAATTCTGAACACATTAGAAAATTTTGAGACATCTTCAGAATATGACCCCACACAATTTCAGTTGGAATCTGACATAGAATATTTATCATCAAGACAACTGTCTCTTTACTCTATGGAAGAGTTTGATAGTTCTACTATTGAGATTTTTCCAGGAAAAACATTGAATATCAACAAACATTTGGAAAAGTCACAACAAGAAGAACTAACCAAAATCTTGCAAAAACATTCTATTGCATTTGCATGGGAGTATACTGACATGAAAGGTATTGATCCTAAGACTTGCATCCATCACATATATATTGAGGAAAACAGTAGACCAATCAGACAACCTCAAAGAAGGATGAATCCAAATCTTAGGGAGATAGTGAAAGAAGAGCTCCAAAACTACTCAATGTAAACTTCATTTATCCAATTTCAGATAGCCGATGGGTTTCTCCTTTGGTTATAGTACCTAAAAAGAATGGTAAATGGAGGGTATGCATTGATTACAGGGAATTGAACAAAGCAACTTTGAAGGATCACTTTCCTTTGCCTTTTATCGATCGGGTATTAGACACATTAGCAGGTAAAAAGTACTTTTCATTTTTGGATGGTTTTAGTGGCTATAATCAAATTCAAGTAGCACCTGAAGATCAAGATAAGACCACATTTACTTGTCCATGGGGAACTTTTGCCTACCGAGTGCTTCCTTTTGGGTTATGTAATGCACCAGCAACATTCCAAAGAGCAGTACTAGGAATTTTTTCTGATCTAATCCATGATTGTGTAGGGGTTTATATGGATGATTTTACAGTTTATGGTAATTCATTTGAAGAGGCATTAGAAAATTTGGAAAAAGTTCTCATAAGATGTAAAGAAACAAACCTTTCATTAAGCCATGAAAAATGCTTTATGATTTTTACTGAAGGGATTGTTTTAGGACATCATATTTCAGGAGATGGGATTAAGGTTGATAGATCAAAAGTTGAAGTCATCTCCAAGTTACCTATTCCAAATTGTAAAAGAGATGTTAGAAGTTTTCTAGGATTTACTGGTTACTATAGAAGATTTATAGAAAACTTCACTAAAATTGCATCTCCACTCTTCAAATTGCTTACAAAAGACTATGAATTTAAATGGGATCCTGATTGTCAATCATCTTTTGAAACTTTGAAAACAAGAATATCTGAAGCACCTATCTTGAGAGGACCAAATTGGAAACTCCCTTTCCATATTTCTACGGATGCTTCAGATACAGCTCTAGGAGCTGTGTTGGGTCAAAAAGATTTAGTTCCTTATGCCATTTATTATACCGGTAAAAATTTGACTCCCACAGAGTTGAACTATACTGTGACTGAAAAAGAGTTTTTAGCTGTTGTTCATGCAATTAATAAGTTTAGAAATTACATAACAGGCTATGAAACTTTTATTCATACTGACCATTCTGCAATTAGATATTTAATGAACAAACCTGTTACTAATGGTAGAGTGACAAGATGGCTCTTAATTTTGCAAGAATTCAATATTACTGTGTTGGATAGACCAGGAAAACAAAATACAGTAGCTGATTTCTTGTCTAGGATTCAGAATACTAAAGAAGATTCTCCTATAGAAGATAAGTTTCCTGATGAATACTTGTTTGCAGTAACTATTAAGACTCCTTGGTATGCGGATATTGCTAACTATTTGGTTACAGGGAAACTACCTTCACATTTATTTCCAAGTGAAAAACGAAAAATTATTCAGGAGAGTTCAAAATATTCATGGATTTCTAGCGAATTGTTTAAAACAGGGCCAGATCTTGTGATCAGAAGATGTGTCAGGGAAGATGAAATGCCTGATATTCTTAAGGCATGTCATGATGAACCATGCGGCGGACACTTTGCGGACAAAAAGACGGCCTATAAAATCCTTTCCTTGGGATATTATTGGCCTTCTCTCTTCAAAGATGCAAAACAATATGTCAAAAGGTGTGATAGCTGCCAAAGAGTAGGGAAAACTACCCTTTCAAATGAAATGCCATTGCAAACACAGGTACTCATTGAACCCTTTGAAAAATGGGCTTTAGATTTCATTGGACCTATTAATCCACCATCTAAGGAAAAGAAGTATATATTGGTTTGTACTGATTATGTTACTAAATGGGTAGAAGCCAAAGCATTAGTATCTGCTACTGAAAATTCAATTGTTCATTTTCTTTATGAGGATATTTTTACTCGCTTTGGTGTTCCAAGAGAAATTGTGACAGATCAGGGGAGCCAATTCACATCCAACTTGGTGGAGAAATTGATGGAAGAATACAAAATCAAGCACAGAAGATCTACTCCTTACCATTCGCAAGCAAATGGTCAAGTGGAGTCCACAAACAAAGTTCTTAAAAGTATCATCACCAAAACTGTTCATCTACATAGAAAAGATTGGGCAGAAAGGCTTCCTGAAGCCTTGTGGGCCTACAGAACTACATGGAGAAATACAACAGGACATTCTCCCTATGAACTTGTTTATGGGAAAGAAGTCTTGCTCCCCATTGAGTTCCAATTCAAGACCTTCAAGATAGCAGTTTAGTTGGGGATGGACTTATCAGAAGCCCAAAAGCATAGAATGGAGCAGTTGAATGAGCTAGATGAGATCAGACAAGAAGCAATTTTAAGAACTGATCTAGTTCAATATCAAAGAGCTAAATGGCACGACAAGTACATCAAAGAGAAGAAGTTTCAAGAAGGAGATTGGGCATTGTTATTTGATTCCAAGTTTAAATATTTCCAAGGAAAATTTCAGACTCATTGGCTTGGGCCATATGAGATTGACAAGACCTTTAACAATGGAGCGGTAAGAATCAAGACCATTGATGAATTTCAAACTCTTATTGTGAATGGCCATAGATTGAAAGTTTGTCATAAGCCACTTTCAAAAGAGGATTTTTTCAAAGTGTTTGAAGAGAATTCTGCAATCAGGATGGTACAGAAGAATTCTTCTTCTTCACCAACCTAGCTTTTGTTCTTTCAGTTAAAAAAAAAAAAATTGAAAAAAAAATTGAAAAAAATATTTGTATAAGCTTGAAAACCAATCACTGATTGGCAGTCTTATACAGAAAATATAGGGTGAAAATCAGGAACACCTGACACTCTATATTTTCCAAAAAAAAAAATCTCTCTTTCATTTCACAAGTTTTGTGACCACCCACTCCATTCCATTCCACTTCACTTTACTCCACTTCACTTTATTCCACTTCATTTTGTCTATTTCATTCCATTTTCACCAATTAAATCCTTTTTCATGACCATTCCCATCTAGTCATTTGTCATCCGTTCATATTCATTCATCCAAATAATAGCTGTGTCAGTTTCCGCAGCTGACATCTGTTTCCGCAGCTGACTCCAGTTTCTGCAGCCAGAAGCAGATTCCGCAGCTACAACTCTGTTTTCAAAAGAATGTACAGTCAGATGTTATTTCCATAATCATGAAATTAAATGCAGGTGAGAGGATCAATTATGAAGACATGGAGCATTCAAGACACCAATGAAGAGCAACTAGTTGAAGACCAAGGAAAAGGCAAAAGATTCCAAGGTATGAGTAAAATTCATTTCAAATAGCATTGAAAAACACATTTTTATATAGTTCTAAACCATAAGCTCCATCCATTATGTGCAATGATTATATTGACAACTTCCGTAACCCTTTCACGATCTCCATATGATCCTCCCGCATTCATTCTCAAACGGTTCCATAATTAAACCCCCGATCTTCACTCATACTCCGATATTCCACCGGTGACAATGAGACGTAGTTGATTTGACCACGGACTCTTACAGCCGCATAAATCCATAGCCATTGTTTAAACGTGCTCACATTTATTTTGCAGCCACCAAATTTCAAAACACTTCCGGATGTGTTATACTCTGTTAATCTCACACCCGTATCTCTGTCGTGCTCACGAAACCCCTCTCTGTTCTGTTCACTCCATTTCGTTCTCTATTATGCTATAGTCTGTATACCCACTCTCTGGTATCTACCCACGGTCATTGTGCTCATCTCCGTGCATTTAGCCGTTCTATTTCCATTGAACCCTCACGCGGGCAAATTTGTGAAGAGCAGAAAGAAGAATGGGTAAATTGCTAAGAGCAGAACCGGAAGGACCTAAGTTCATGGAGGGATATCCGCAAGTAAGGGATATATTGAAGAAAGAAAAGTGGTTGCGGTTTATCCAAAAGTTCAGAGGTTATCATAAAGAAGTGACAAAAGCATTTGCAAGGTCGTTCAATGGCCTGGAAGTAGAGATTGGAGACCTTAAGTTTGCGGTGAACGAGGCATCTATAGCATCTGCCACGGAACTTCTTCAAGAGGGTGAGCGTTGGTTTAAAAATAAAAGCATTAGTGATGAAGCCTGGAGAACAATCTTACAAAACCAAGGTATGGACATAACTATTTTTAAAAGAGGAATTCCTGTTCATGCATTGAAAGAGGAATGGGCTACTTTTGCTGCTAGTTGTTCAAAAATTCATTACCTGTGAAGGCCGTTTTGGGTCCATGTATATGTACCATACCAGGTTGCTGATGAATTTTCTAGATAATCAAGCTCTCAATCTCCCATATTTTCTATTAAATAGCTTGAAGAAGATGTCTGTGACTCTTCAGAAACATTTAGGAGATGTAGAACCACATCTATATCACCACGGTCTTGTAAAAATTTTGATTGAAAAAGAGTTGAAGGAGAAGAAGGACACATGGGAACAATTTTTGATTAGAAATTTCTTTGAGGAGCCTCAGGAAATTCCTGAAGGTAGCACAACAAGAAGGAGTAGGAGAAAAAGAATAAATGATGGAACTCAAATTACTCCTACTCAAGAAATTCCTGAAGGTAGCACATCAAAGAGGAGTAGGAAAAAGAAAACAAATGATGAAATTCAAAATACTCCTACTACTACAATTGAAAGAACTGATAGGGAAGAGAAACTGTCAAAGAGGAAGAAGAAAGAAACTAAGGGTAAAAAGCCAATAACACCAAAAGAGAGAAAAACTATTGAGGCTATACATCAAACTCCTTCTTCCAAAGAAGAAGATCATCAAATGTTATCTGAAAGATTAGTTTATCTTCAAAAACAATCATCTATGGCCAAGAAGATAGAGAAAGGGAAACAAAAGAAAAAGGACAGTGGTCCACAGCGTGTGAGAAGAAGTTCCGGACTTAAGGGGAAATTGAGGAAAACGCAAATGAAGGGTCCTCATTTCATTGATTTGGGAGAGGAAACATCTGAACAGTCCCCAGCTGACCATAGTCCATCTCAGTCAGTTAGTGAACCTGGTTCATTTCATTCTCAGTCAGACATTGAACACAGTCCATCCCATTCTCAGCAAGATGTTGATGTGAGCCCTTCTCAGCCAGATTTTGAAGATAACTCTCCTTCACGGCATTTTGGGGATAGCCCAATAAAAATGACACCTGATATAGACCCCAAGCAGCAGGAAGTATATGATTATATAGAATCTTTGGAAAGAGCAGCTACGGGCCCCAGTACTTCGTCCATCCAGCCTCACACAGTACAAGATGATCCAGTCCAATCACTAAAACAGGAAATCTTTGAGCTAGAGCTTTTAAATAGACACATCAAAAATGAAAATGAGACATTGAAGGAACAAGGCAAATTAGACAAAATCATTCATGATAATACCATGCTACATCTGGGAATATGGCAGAAGAAGAAAAAGAAATTGAAAAGGAAATGCCAAAAGTTAAGCAGAGCACTGGTTAATATCAAATTTAGATGCCTAATGAAGAAGCCTAGGATGTTGGCAACACCAAGGAAGAAGAGGAGAGGTTTGGATGTACTGGCTGAAGTGTCAAGGCATATGAACTGAGGAAGGATTATCAAAATTTTGGTTGCATGAGGACATGAAACACCTTCACAGTGGGGGTATGTTGAGTCTCAAATCTGCATCTTTTCCATACACTTTTCTATACCTTTTTCACTCACCTGAACCTCCCAAGTTGTCAATATCATTGTATATTAATTGCAAAAGAGCATCTAACATAGTTTTTAATTATATTTTTGTGTCTGCTGTTTGATTTAGATTTTGCTCATCTAGCTGCGGAATCTTGCCACTTTCCGCAGCTGCTGCAACTTTCCGCAGCCATTTTTTGAAACTCTATGTTACAGGTGTCTACAGGAAAAACGAGCCACATGGGCAAGTCTGAAATGATGTGGACATGGATCGTGTCCTATTGGCTCGAGCAAATCCATCTAAAGAGGCTGCGGTCAAAGGTGTCCAAATGGAAGTCAACCGTAGAGTCCCACGGTGACAGGACTCTGTTTCGTGTCAAGTGAAGGTTCATATGGCCGTTTCTGAATTGCGGGAGACAAATCAACATCTGTACACGGCTCCATAGCCGAATTCAAACATCCACTCCTCATAGATTTACTCTTCAATACGGCCATGATCCTAGATCTGTGGACGTAATGGTATACGTGTTCTCCATCAGCATAAACTTTAGGGAATCAGTTGTATTTCCTTTGTTATAAATAACGCGTTTGTGTATCGCATATGGATTAGTCTCTTTGTTGGTTTTATTAGTACGCTGCGCAATGTGGTCTGTTTACTTTGTGCGTAATACCACCTTCTGTTATGGTGCATTTTAATATAAAGATCTGTTTTAAAACGTAATTCGTACTTGAAGATTGTTGCCAAAGCTGGTGTAGAGGGCCCCTGCTCAGCTAAGGTTTTGTGCATTAGTGTATAGTTCTTGTTTTATTTCTTTAAAGCTCATTGTGCCATAATCCATTCACATGTTTATACATTGCATCTTTCATGGTATATATGCTTCATTTCTGTTTATAATCTTTCATACTTTCCATTTTACTTCTGTCTTTCATGTTTTATGTTATTAATCACTGATCAGTGTTCTTGTTTCAGGTTATAAATAGGCAGCCCGGGCATTTGCATAACTTTTTGACTAATGACATGGAATTAACATTGTTCTGCTGCTAATTTGCTTTTCTTAGTTTCTGTTTAATTTCAGTACTGCTTTGTTCATTTCAGTTTTTCTCATTTGCTTCAGTAGTTAGATTTAGATATATTAAATTTCTCATAACATCTTTAGTTGCCTCCGAAAGCCACAGCTGGACTGATGGCGAGGGATTGAATTATGGATGTGTAATTTGATATTAGTTTCCTTTCTGCAAATTAGATATATTAAATTTCTCATAGCATCTTCAGTTGCCTCCGAAAGCCACAGCTGGACTGATGGCGAGGGATTGAATTATGAATGTGTGGTTTGATATTAGTTTCCTTTTTGCAAGTTAGAAATATTAAATTGTGCATGACATCTTCAGTTACCTCCGAAAGCCACAGCTGGACTGATGGTGAGGGATTGAATTATGAATGTGTGGTTTGATATTAGTTTACTTTCTGCAAGTTAGATATCAGTTTCTCAAGTTGTTTATGGTTACTTCCGAAAATCATAGCTGGACTAATGATGAGGGATCAGAAGACAAGTTGATGTAATTTGATTTAGATTTACTTTGATGCAATTTTGGATTTCTTTAAGCATAGTTTCTTTTGTGTTTAGACAGCAGCAAGAATAGTTTGGTTTTCATGCTCAATAGTTCACTGTTTTGATTTATTAAACTAGCAGCACCTTTTCATTTCAGCAGCACATTTTCATTTCCTTTCAAGTTTTGTCATTGTACGTTTCAAATTCCTTTTTAAGTTTCAAGTTGGTAAATCATTATAGAGGATATCATTTCCTTAAACAAACATAACCATACTTGTTTTTATTTTAGAATTTCCATCTCACCTTAGAAAACCAAAAACGACAAAAAGTTAAGAAATAGGTTATCTTGCACATATAGTGCGCCGCACTTCATTAGCTTACGAATCCCGGATTGATAAATTAATGTAGCAATTTAGGACACACTAAATTGACCAAACAGTAGCTTCCATCTGTTGAAAATATTTCTCTTTCTAGTGCAAATCCTGGTTGAACTGCTGGAGGAGGGGATCACGCTGCACTGTGGACCATAGTCCCATAGCAACATCTAACAAATCTTTGCCCTTGGTGAAGTGTGCTAAAATGATGCTCATGGCTTCCTTGACCAGCGCAGCTCGCTGGATGTGCACCGTGGGAGGAGTTTACAGCTACAGCTTGGCTTGCAATGCAACAATTTTTTGCCCTAGGTTTGCTTTGACAGCTTACACTTCTATCTTGGATGCCTTTAGCGCAGCTACCAAGCCTTCAAACTTGGCCTATGGCATAGTGGAGGCAGGAATCACGTCTGACATGTCTTCACATAGCCTGTCTATCATATGCTCTAGTTCGACTTGTTTTTCAACTGCCGTGAGCTGTGCAGCCTAGGCTTGTGTTGTTTCGGAAGCCTCGGCCACAAGTGTCTTCTCGACCATACTGAGTTGGTTATGCGCCCGAGTTTCCCTGCTAGCAAATGCGACCGGGTGATCAATGTATCCTTCTCCTTGCTATGCTAAGACAACTCCCATGGATATCCCTGATGCATCCACATGTACATGAAAGATCTTTTCCCAATCTAGAAATATGAGGATCGACGCAGTGACCATATTTTCCTTTAGTAGCTTGAATCTCTTCTGAAACTCCTCATCCCAAAAAAAGGATACATCCTTCTTTAACAACTTCTCCATTGGCATAGTGATCAGGGTGTATCCTTGAATAATTTTCCTATAGTAGTCGGTGTGCCCCAATATGGAGCACAACTGTTTCTTGGTGGTGGGTATTGTAGAATTGATGATAACCGCAATCTTGGCTGGGTCAACCATCAATCCCTGCTGACATACCACTGCCCCAAAAAAATCCCAAATGGTACGTAGAATATGCATTTCTTGATGTTTAGTGAAATCTGGTGTTTCCTATAGGAATCCAACATCATGAGCAGGTTTTACACATGTTTCTTTACTAAGCCAAAAATGGTCCAATCATCAAAATAAACCTCTAGGAACTTATGAATGAATTATTTGAATACTGCTACAACTACATGTGAGAAAATGGAAGGGGAATTATTAAGTTTGAATGGCATGAAAATGTACTAAAAGGATCCCCATGCAGTGACGAAGGTTATCTTGTTGCGATCTTCAGGTGCGATTCTAGTTTGACGGTACCCTGGAAACCCATTAGTGAACGAGTGTAATATTCCAAATCTGGAATTTTATACAACAATAAGAATACCTTAAGGTATTCCAAAGTTGGAGAGTAGAAAGTAATAAAATTATGTAGTGTTCTTAAACACATAACCATCATAGAACAATTACAACAAAAAACTATGCTTTTATACAAGTCACCAAGTGGGGAAAAGCAGCTAATTTGGCCTCAAAAACATTATTTTTTGAAGATGGAGTTATAACAATGGAAAATAACGGTTGTGTCCCTTATAATAGAAAATATAGGACATGCATGCAAAATATTTTCAGAAACAAATGCCTTTAGCCTAGTTAAACAGGCCTCCCATGCTCAAAACAACTTAAAATTGACAAAACCCCAAGACTGCAAAATGCCAGAGTTGCTGCATAAGACACTATGCAATATAATAGAGGGTAAACTCAAAAAATAGAGAAAGAAATCAGATCTTCTTATTATATTACTCAATGAGGCATAAAAACAAAGATCTAATCTCTTTTATACAGATCCAAGAAGAGCCGGAAAGGGTTTCTTGACAGAAAAGATATACAAGAGAAAGTTGTTGCAGATCTGTGGCTGAATCACACTGTGTAGCTGAAGCTTTGCATAAACATGGCTGAAAAATTAAATAAATGGCTGTATATTCTTCCCCTATCTTTCCCAAAGAAAGTCTGATCCTCCTCTTGGGAAACTAGCTCCTCAAAATGGGGTTTTGACCCCTCCCACTGCACACCTTAAGAAATAACTCAGTTTTATGAAGGGACTACGTTTTTTTTGAAGGTAAGTGCTTGGCCCAACACCGGGTAGTGGAAAATTCATATCAAAACCCTCCTCTTATATTTCTTAGCTAAGATCTCTAAGAAAGAGTAGGGAATCCCCACCCGAGAAAACCCTTGCACTAAGCAGTGCAACAACTTAGCTAAACAACCAAGTATGCAGGAAGTCTAAGAAGACCACATAAAAATATAATCTCCAATATGCCCCTATTCTTTCCATCTCCTTCATTATATAATTGATGAGCTCTCTCACCAAGGGTCCCACCCACTATGAGGTTGCTTCCATGCAAAGGCTCCTCCACAAAAACTGTGTTGTCCATCAAGGTGGTTCAATGTATCTAGACAAATTTGTTGACTTATTCAACCTTGACTGAATCTTCATGCCTTGTCCCTTTTCACACTCAAGGTGCCTTCATTTTGTCTAGCTAGATTGATCTTTATTCACATTGAGCTGGCTTTATTTAGGATCCACTTCTTTGAGAATGAATCATGTTGACTTGGTCAAACTTGACCTTGTCCACATAGTTTAGACCTTGTTCACACATGTGGATGCTTGAACTCATTATTTCATGATCCCTTTTCACACTAGGAGGGATTTTTATTCATACTTGAGAAAATTATGAGCCTCCTTGCTCAATTATTCATGCATCTAGATTTCAAAAGCAAAATTAATATTCCTATTAGCTGCAAGCTAATTTAGGAATATTACAGTCTCCCCCTCCCATATGTTGCTTGTCCTCAAGCAACTGCAAGGGTGATGAAAAATATCCCCTTCTCCTCTTGTGGCCTCCTCATCCAATAGTCTCCACCATTGCTCTGAATTTTCTGCAATAGTTTTGTCTTCCAATGGTCCTTCCTGAAAGTGCCAGTTGGCCTTTGGTGAGTAAACCCAATGGCTCTCATCATGAAAGAATGGAAGGTTGTTATGGAAACATTCTTGTTGATCCATGGCCTCCTCAAGATAGAGGTGATGACAATCATGGGAATTTTCATGATCCATGAAAGACTCCCATCTCCATGCTATCATCCAAATGAAGTGGATCACCTTCCAGCTTGGTAATCCATAGAAAAAATCCTCCCAATTTCTCATGAGAGGTATGCCCCAAGTGCTCCAACAAAACATATGGCCCACATCATAAAGAAACAATTGGTATGCAATGGTGGCCATATAGTTTCTCATGCTCCCCTTGGAACATGTAGTGCAGAAAAAGTAGGGACTTCCTTGCCCCAAAGACACATCCAACAAGTGTGCCTCTCCTCCAACCATGCCCCCAACAAAGATAAGAACATCTTCAGCATGTGGGATCATAAGTAAGATCATGCTAGCTGCCATATACAATAAGGGAGAAGGAAAATGGTCCCTCATATATAACCAGTGCAGCTTTCCTCCTAACTGCCATAGAATATGATATGACAAGCTTTCTCTCCAACACTTGTTTGCTGCCCCATCCTTCTTGCATGCTTGGAGAAGGTGTATGATGGTTGGTGTTAAGGAATCACATCATGAAGAGTACATCACCTCTCTAAGGTCTCCCAATGAATGGATAGCATCGCCATTATTCATGGCCCAAAGTGGCTCATGAAGCCCATCAGAAAAGGTGCCCCCTCTTGGAGACAAGACCTGCACATGAGTGTTAAGAAAATGCAAGTATATAATAAATACATCATGAAGTTCAACAATACCATGTTCGTCATACACTTGTTTAAAATCAGCAAGGTAGCTCATGGATGAGCTTCCTCTCACACTCAATGAATAAGGAGGTGATAATGATAACTCTCCCCAAGAGCTATGTTCCTCCTCAACCAAAAAATGATCCATGCACTTACTCATGTCAGAGTGCATTTCCTCCTTGAAATGTCCCCACATGAATCCATCTAAGATAGTATGATATGTTATAATGAAACTAGTGGGGTTTGAAAGCAAGACCTCATAGGTTGTGTTAAGTAGTTTTTTCTTGAGCTTGGAATATTTAGTTAAGTAGATCTGATCATGAACATAAATGATTCCATTAACTATTTTATACTTCCCATCCATTTCTTACCCATCAAGAACCTTACATGTGAAAAGGTCCTTAGAATATTCCATCAAGAGTTGGGACTCCCAATAAGAGTCTAGGCTTCCCAACATTGACAACACTGTAGAAGTATGAAATGATGCATTTGTCATATGATGGCTCTCCTCCTTGACATGCTTGATGTCAAATTCACATGTTGGAGTATTCCAAACTTTCCTTTGCTGCCCCTCTTGCAGTTGATCTTGCTCAAGACAAGATTGAAGTCTAGGAGAGTCACCCTCCTTTTGAAAGGTTCCCTTCCTCCAAAACTTCCACAATTTTTCTCCTGCATACAAGAATGAAAATATCTTCTTGTTATGTTCAAAAATTTTCATTATATATTAGAGTATCCTTTGCTGCTCCAAAGCTATGGAGTAGCCTTTTTATACTATGCTCATATCAACATAAATTTCTGAATCTATACCCTCCAACGCAAATAGATGAGTGGAAGAAAGCAAGGTCAATTTCAAAAATTTTCCTAGCCTTCCATCAATGATTCTCAGCATTGTAGTGGCTCCTTCCAAGGTTCCCTCTTTATAAAAATAGGTTGCTGCTGAATATAGTTGAGAGAACACTTTAGTTTCCCTCCAATCAAGAGGTCTTCCTACTGAAATTCCTCCTTGTAAAGAGGCATCAAGGCATAGAGTAGGATATGAATGTAGGTGGAAATATTTTCCCCTACCTTTACTACATATATCCTCTTTCCTTCCTTGTCCTTTCAAACTTTGAAATAGATAAGGGTACATGCTCTTCATCTTGTGATGCCATTCCTCCTCCTATCCCCAAGATCTCATCACTTGGCAATGTAGGTACATGTTGCTCATGTATTATGCCAAGAGCTCTATGTGTGAGACATTTTGTAACTCCTTGCAAGAGTGCAAGAGTTTCTTTCTTCATGAGGTGCTTGAGGTGCCCTTGTTATGACTGCGTTATCTTCTCCTGCCTCCCCTTTCTCTTCTTCACTAGTTGAAGTTGCCTTACCTTCAACAAGAGACCTTAGATCTTGGTCCTCTTTTGAAGAAGGAATATTCATGTCTTCCTTTTGAGAAGGAAGCCCTTCATCCAAAGGAGATATTGCCCTTGGAAAGGTATCAAACAAGCTCACCTCTTCTTCATTGGTTTTCAGAAACGAAGTTGGATTTATATACCCTCCCAACTCATGCAAAAGCTCTGTTTGATATGGTATGATAGTTTCAATAGAAGATGTTTCACATGAAATCTCATCAAACCTCTCTACTAATATTTTAGTGAACTTTGCATAAGCATATGTATTTTCATTCTTTAAGGAAAGTGATTCAAACAACCACCAAGCATAGGCCTTACCCTCAAAATGCAGCTCTGCTACTTTGATGGTTTCAAATTATGAAACTTGATGTTGCTGCACAAAGGTGTCTAGCTCCTTCACCCAAGCCCTAGTTCGAAATAGAGGTGATCCATCAACAGTGGATAGAAAGAATCCACCCTCACCCTGATTCTTTCTCCTTGTGCTCTTTTCCTCCTTCATTTAGCAAAACCCTTGGAAATTCAAGTGATTTTTGAACTCCTTAGATTGAGCTTCATATTCCTGCAAATAATCACCAAGAGTATCTTTCTTTGGCACATCTCCTTTCTTTCTCTTCATGAAGAAATTTCTGATAGAACATGGTAGATCTGATGATATGGTTGAGTGATCATATCTAAAATATGAGGACTTAGAATCTTCCTCCTGTATAGATCTTGTTGAGGGATCTTCATGTGTTTCCCTCCTCATTTCTTTGATGCCTTTTCTTTTGCCCTGCAGATTTGAAAAGGGAAGTTTTGAGAACCTATTTTCTCCAGAAAACAAGGGTTTGCTCTGTTTTCTTCTACAAATCTCCTCCTCCCAATGAGAAGACTCCATAATTCTTGAGCTCATAGTCTGAGCCAAGATTGTTGTTCCGATACCACTGTAATATTCCAAATCTGGAATTTTCTACAACAATAAGAATACCTTAAGGTATTCCAAAGTTGGAGAGCAGAAAGTAATCAAATTATGTAGTGTTATTAAACACATAACCATCATAGAACAATTACAGCAACAAAATATGCTTTTATACAAGTCACCAAGTGGGGAAAAGTAGCTAATTTGGCTTCAAAAACGTTAATTTCTAAAGATGGAGTTATAACAGTGGAAAATAATGGTTGTGTCCCTTCGAATAGAAAATATAGGACATTCATGAAAAAGAGTTTCAGAAACAAATTCTTTTAGCCTAGTTAAACATGCCTCCCAAGCTCAAAACAACTTAAAATTGACAAAACCCCAAGACTTCAAAATGCCAGAGTTGCTGCATAAGAGACTGCACAGTCTAATAGAGGGTAAAATTAGAAAATAGAGAAATAAATCAGATATTATTATTAGATTACTCAATGAGGCATAAAAACAAAGATCTAATCTCTTTTATATAGATCCAAGAAGACCCGGTAAGTGTTTCTTGACAGAAAAGATATACAAGAGAAAGTTGTTGCAGATCTGTGGCTGAATCACACTATGCAGCTGAAGCTCTGCATAAAAATGGCTGAAAAAGAAAATAAATGGCTGTAGATGCTTCCCCTAGCTTTCCCAAAGAAAGGTTGATCCTCTTCTTGGGAAACTAGCTCCTCAAAATGGGGTTTTGACCCCTCCCACTGCACACCTTAAGAAATAACGCAGTTTTCTGAAGGTACTGCATTTTTGCTGAAGGTAAGTGCTTGGCCCAACACCAGGTAGTGGAAAATTCAGATCAGAAACCTCCTCTTAGATTTCTTAGCCAAGATCTCCAAGAAAGAGTAGGGAATCCCCACCTGGGAAAACCCTTGCACTAAGCAGTGCAACAACTTAGCTAAACAACTAAGTATGTAGGAAGTCTAAGAAGACTACATAAAAATATAATCTCCAATATGCCCCTATGCTTTCCATCTCCTTCATTATATAATTTATGAGCTCTCTCACCAAGGGTCCCACCCACTATGAGGTTGCTTCCATGCAAAGGCTCCTCCACAAAAACTGTGTTGTCCATCAAGGTGGTTCAATGTATCTAGACATATTTTTTGACTTAGTCAACCTTGACTAAATCTTCATGCCCTATCCCTTTTCACACTCAAGGTGCCTTCATTTTATCTAGTTGGATTGATCTCTATTCACATTGAGCTGACTTTATTTAGGATCCACTTCTTTGAGAATGAATCATGTTGACTTGGTCAAACTTGACTTTGTCCACATAGTTTAGACCTTGTTCACACATGTGGATGCTTGAACTGGTTATTTCATGATCCCTTTTCACACTAGGAGGGATTTTTATTCATACTTGAGCAAATTTTGAGCCTCCTTGCTCAATTATTCATGCATCTAGATTTCAAAAGAAAAATTAATTTTCCTATTAGCTGCAAGCTAATTTAGGAATATTACAACGAGTATGCTTCCTGACCTCCAACATTATCCAAAATTTCATCATAGAACAACGTAGGGAAACGATCATGTACACATGCATCATTTAGTTTGTGCAGATCTACGCATATCCTTATCACTCCCTTGGTTTTATTTTCTTGGACCACCATAGGACTAACTCAATCTGACTGCTCTACTGGCTCAATGATGTCTGCGACCAAGATCTTGTCAATTTCCTCCTTTAATTTATGTTTATATTTAGGATTTAGCCGATAGGGCAGTTGTTTGACAGGACGTGCATCCGACTTCAAGGTGATTCTCATGACACCCATATCTCCCACGATTCCCTTTAGCTCAGAGAACTTTGTAGGGAATAGGTCCTGATATTCAGTCAATAGCTCCATGATCTTGCTAACTATATCATCGTCCCAATAATCCCCAATTTTTGCCATCTTGGGGTGCTCTTTCGTTCCAATGTTGACTTCCTTCAACTTTAATGGCTTGGTCACATCTATTATCTGCAATAAGGGTCCTGCGACTGCACACTCCCCTTCTTTCTCTGGGATGGTGATATTTCTATGATCCTCCTCACAGTCTTCTATTGAGAAATTTCAGCAGTTGACAATATCCTGAATCTGCACATCCCATGTTGGCGCAACACATTCTTTCCTAGATAAGGACTCATAGAAAACCAGAGCATCTATATCTTGCAGGGCTTCATCTAGTTTCTTTGTTCCTCCAACTAACCCAAATGTTACCAGGAAATCCCCTATCATTGCACTCTAGTGGTGGGTGCGCTGATGTAGCACTACATCTAAATACCAGGTAGCGGGGATTGGTCCCAAAGCATGAAAAAACATATGGAACCATTCGTTCCAAGTATTTTCATTCTAGACCTCCATCCACATAGCTAGGTGCTTGCAAGGGTCCCCACGACCAAATAATTCCATAGGTGGGTTAACAGGAGGTTCAAATCATAGGAACATCATTTTTCGGCATTCCTCCCAGTCCTTGAAAGCCTCCTTATGAGCTTCCCACCACCACACAAGGTTTGTGCGCATAGCCAAGTGAAGTGCCCAAAATCTCCGTTCTTCTGGGACATCTGCTTCAAATGCTTTAAGAAATTCCTTAACACTACCAGAACCATAAAAGTAGGTTAGTTCTCTTACCTTTGAAGAGATGCATCAAAATCTTCTTGTGATCTTAAGGCACTGCAGCGCAGATACGTCGTGCAATCAACTTTGCCAATTTTCTATCTCACCATCTGAGTCTGAGAAGCATTCGCTGTCTTTCTCCCAACACAACATGCCATCAGTCGTGGGGTTGATCCAATCATCATGTTGGGAAGTTAGTTTGTAAATGTGATCAACATCCTCTTCCTCGTGCATTGAATCTGTATATCGTTCACCTTCTGCTGGATCTAGGGGGAATATTACCCGCGTACCCTCATTCTCAATGACCATACTTCTTCTTTTCAGATTAACGATACCCCCCATGTCAATGGCCCAATCCAGACCTAAGAGCGTAGGATAAGGGTTTGCATCATCCACAATCTGGATTACTTAAAATCTGCATAGAATTTAACTCCTGCAATGTCTACCACAACCTTCGACAACCTGCCTAGTGGAATGATCTTTTGCTAGTTAGCTATTCCTAACTGAATAGTGGACCACTCTAGCTTGGATTCTCCCATCCTTTGCTAGGTTTTCTTATGTAGGACATTGGCATCCAATCCTAAGTCGATGATGACTTGATCCATTTCATAATCTCCAATCTACGCAGTCATACGCATTTCCCGACTAGTCCTTCTTTTATTCTTATGAATCTTGTTCACAGTTTTAACCTCCGTCTATGGGGAAAAATTCTCTGCGGAGCTGTCTATCAATGCTTGGAGATTCTCCATCACCTTCTGATTGTGCAACAACTTTATACATGCCTGAAGGAATGACTTAACTACTTCATCTGCTTTTGGATCTACCGAAGTCCTCGAGGTAGCTGCTTTGTCCTTGGCCATCTCCTTTCGAGCTTCAATGAAGGTATTTCTCTCCTTTTTCAGATCTAGGCTTTCCTTTTTCTCTACAACTTTCTTGATCAGTGGTTTAGCCGCAACTTTTTCCTCAGCTCCTCTAGTGGCAATACCACTACGTGTAATTACATTGGTACTTGGTTCATAATCTCGTGGTTCTGTCTTAACCTGTTGCATGTTCTGGGTTGGTGTCTGTTGTTTCTCCTGCATCTTGGCTATCAGTAATGTGCAATATTCAATCACATGGTCAATTTTTTTGCAATATCTGTAGGATTTGCGCGCAGGGTTTAGGCAGTATATTGCATAATTTCCCAGATCCCCATAGTTATAGCAGATCAGTTTCCCTCATCCTTGACCTCCGCCTCCGCCTCTCCCTCCTCCTCATCCTCTTGCAAGGGATCCTCCTCGCCTAGAGGGAGATACTGGCGATGAAGGTGTCTGCTCAACTTAGTACTCCTAAATTGAGGTCATAAATTGTCAACCAGGGCTAGTAAACTGTTGAAGTGAAGTGCACTATATGTGCCTAGGTATTTGTTTCTCACTATGTTGTGTTTAGTGTTTTTCCAATGTTTTTGGTTTTGTGTTTTTATTCTAAGAGGAAAAGAACTAAGTTTTGGCAAAGAGAAGTTGTTGGTCACACTAAAACAGAGCAAAACCTATTCTAAATTAGGTATGGCACTTAAGAACAGAAAATGCAATACTTTAACAAGAAAAATAACTCATAGCAAGAAATAAATAACTCATAACATGAACTCAGTAACTCATAACATGAACTCAGTCCCATTCATTCATTAGAAATATGTTGGAATATCTTGAGAAAAGGATAAGTTTAATGCAATGAGGTTCTTCTAAGTAAACAATGACTTACAATATCAAAAAAAATCTCATTCATGGTTAGAATTTTATTGGAACACAATTGGAAAAGATTATTTGTAGCATAGTAAGGAACTCTACTTTAAATTAACCTATGAAACTGAAATTAATCCATTCTGCAACTCAAATTGTCACTACTAAGCCTAATTCGAAAGTTAGAAATATTTTGGAATAGTTTTGGAAAAGGCTATTTGTATAATTATAAGAGATTGCAGAACAGGCAAGGCCTTGAACTGATATCACTAATTCTTATCCATATGATGATGTTGTGGAAGAGATTAATAACAAGAATAGTTTGTAAATAATGAAGGCCTTGAAGTCTAATGGAACAAAACTAGCATACAACTGACTAATAAAACTAAAAATACAATGGATAAAGCTGAACTAGAATGCAATTATTCAAACTTGAAATATAGTGACCACAACTGTACTATAATGCCATTATCCTAACTTGAAATACAATGAACATAAAATGAACTAGAGTGCCATTAATCTAACTTGAAATACAGTGAACAGAAATTGAACTAGAGTGCCATTAATCTAACTTGAAATACAATGAACAGAAACTGAAATAGAGTGCCATTAATCTCTGGAGTATTACAACTACACTATAATGCAACTAATCTCTAAAATATTACAGCCCTATCTCGTTCAGTATTAGTGATATTTTGGAACAATTTGGAAGAACAAGTCTAGCTGTAACAATTGATGTAATTGAGCACAAAAACGTAAAGTTTAGAAGAAGAAAACTAATTCCTAAAATACTACAGTTATATCTCATTCAATATTAGTGATATTTTGAAATAATTCGTAAGAACAAGACTAGACTGTAGCATCCAATGCAAGTGAGTATAAAACACAAAGTTCAGAAAATTTCTTAAACTAGGAATGAAACAAGGCTAAAGTTACTTATCTTAAACAATGTGCACAAAGCTTCTCGGGCAGTAGGGGCCCTCTACCACCGGATTAGCATACAAATCTCCTCAATATTGCCTCAGATATTGCAATAAAGCGGTGCTTCTTTCATTAAAGGAAAAGTATTTCAAAAACAGAGTATTACGGTCTTTTGAGATCTAGCAACAAAACATCAATCTAGCTAACTGTCCCTCGGTCTCCCGAGTCATTCTTATAAAATAAATACATAACTACCCTTGAGAATAAATAGGAAAAAGTGTCTTTTTCAATAAAAATCAAATTAGAACTCTTATGGAAGCCTTGTACTTTGCTGGAGACATCTATAGAGTCCCTGTCCTGGTAGGAATCTGCTTCTTAGCTTTGATCTCTTCCACGTGCATAACCACCTGTAGATTCTTGCTCAGACTTTGTAGAGAGAAATAAATGATGTGGGAGCGTTGTGGAATTCAACCATATGTGTTTTTCTCTGAAGTGACACCTGTAACCTATGAAAACATGAAGATAGCTGCGGAATAGACGACTAGCCACAGAATGGCTGCATTCTGTAGCTGAGTCTAGTCAAAAATTACTACAACAACAAAACCATGAAAACTTCACCAAAATAGCATCTCCACTTTTCAAATTACTTACCAAGGACTATGAATTTAAGTGGAATCCTGATTGCCAGTTAGCCTTTGAGACCCTGAAAACAAAAATCTCTGAAGCACCTATTTTAAGGGGTCCTAACTGGAGGTTACCTTTTCATATTTCAATAGATGCCTCAGATACAGCTCTAGGAGTAGTATTGGGACAAAAAGACCTGATTCCTTATGCCATCTATTATACAAGTAAAAATTTGACTCCTTCAGAGTTAAATTATACAGTAACTGAAAAATATTTTTTAGCTGTTGTTCATGCCATAAACAAATTCAGACACTATATAACAGGCTATGAAACTTTTGTTCACACAGATCACTCTGCAATTAGATATCTAATGAATAAATCAATTACTAATGGCAGAGTCATAAGATGGTTATTTCTTTTACAAGAATTCAACATTACCATTCTAGATAGGCCTGGAAAACAAAACACAGTAGTTGATTTCCTATCTAGACTCCAAAACATCAAAGACAATACCCCAGTTGAAGATCAATTCCCCGATGAATATCTTTTTGCAATTTCTACTCAAACTCCTTGGTTTGCTGACATTGCTAATTATTTAGTTTCAGGGAAATTTCCTTCAATAATGAATGCAAGAGACAAAAGAAAGATTATTTATGATAGTGCAAAATATTCATGGGTTGCTAATGAGTTATACAAAACAGGTCCAGATTTTATCATCAGGAGATGTGTTCGGGAAGATGAGATGCCTGAGATCCTCAAGGCATGTCATGATGAACCTTGTGGCGGACACTTTGTTGATAAGAGGACAGCTTATAAGATCCTTCATTTAGGATATTATTGGCCATCCCTTTTTAAAGATGCTAAAGAGTATTTCAAAAGGTGTGACAGTTGCCAAAGGGTAGGGAAACCTTCTCCTTCAGGTGAGATGCCATTGCAGCCTCAGGTACATATTCAACCTTTTGAAAAATGGGCTTTAGATTTTGTAAGACCTATTAGTCCTCCATCAAGGCAAAAGAAATATATATTAGTTTGCACTGATTATGTTACCAAATGGGTAGAGGCCAAGCCATTACTTTCTGCTACTGAAGCATCTGTAGTTAATTTTCTTTTTGAGGATATTTTTACTCGTTTTGGTGTCCCAAGGGAAATTGTTACAGATCAAGGATCTCAATTTACATCAAATCTAGTGGAAAAAATTATGGAGAGGTACAAAATCAGACACAGAAAATCTACTCCCTATCATCCACAAGTAAATGGTCAAGTGGAATCTACCAATAAAGTCATTGAAGGGATCTTAACAAAGATTTTCCATTTACATAGAAGAGATTGGGCAGACAGGCTTCTTGAAGCTTTGTGGGCCTATAGAACTACATGGAGAAGCACAACAGGCCATACTCCTTATGAACTTGTTTATGGAAAACAAGTTTTGTTTCCCATAGAGTTTCAGATTCAAACTTTTAAAATGGTAGTTCAACTAGGACTTGATCTAACAGAGGCACAAAAGCACAGATTGGAGCAGATTAATGAATTGGATGAGATCAGACAAGATGCAGTTCAGAAAACAAGTATAGTCCAACAACAAAGGACTAGATGGCATGATAAGTACATCAAGGAAAAGAAGTTCAAAGAAGGTGACTGGGCTCTCTTGTTTGATTCAAAGTTCAATGATTTTCAAGGTAAATTCCAAACACATTGGCTTGGGCCATATGAAATTATGAGAATTTTTGACAATGGAGCAATAAAAATAAGGACAATAGATGAAGAGAAGGTCACTTTTCTTGTAAATGGTCATAGATTGAAGCTGTATCATAAGCCACTTTCAAGAGAATAATTTGTCAAGAGATTCCAGGAAAACAGTGATGTGAATTTAATGAAGAATAATTTTTCTTCTTCATCAACTTAGTTGAATTTTCTGAATTCAAAAGCATAAAATAAATGAAATAAATAAATAAATAAAGTATAAACATGAAAACTAATCACTTATTAGCATGTTTATACAGAAAAGATAAAGTGAAAATCAAAATCCTTCTGACACTTTAGCTTTTCAAATTTGTTTTTTTCTGCAAGCAGTCATTACAAAATCATAAGTTTCACTCCATTATGTCTCACTTCATTCATATTTCATTCGCTCCATTCATTCATATTTCATTCATTCCATTCATCCATACTTCATTCACTCCATTCCATGGTCCATTTCATTTCCATCTCAGATTTCTAAATTTGATCTCTTTCTGCAGATTGAGTGTTACAAATCATGAGTTGCGGACCACTTTTTATGTTTCATTCCATTTCACAATTGTGATTCATTTCATTCCATTACATTTCACTTCACTCCTGATCCATTTCACTATATTTCATGATCCATTTCATACAACATTCCATTCCATGTTTCAAAGTTCCTACAGGTACATTCTGCAGCCAGTCAAACATTCTACAGCCAGCTAGACATTCTGCAGCCAGATATCTAGAAGGCAACTATCCAGTAATCATTTGATCAGTAGAAAATTGATCCTGCACACCTATTACAACAAGAAAAATCAAAGGAGTTATGAAGATTGAAGATTCAATGATTTTCAAAGGAGGACAAAGTATATCAAAACCACAAAATAATTAAAGGAAAGGCAAAGGTAAAGTTGTAAAATTATTACGATGACAGAATATGAAAGTTATAGTATAGTTAGGTCATGTATGAACTTTCAGCCACTGTTTTATGATTTTCTATTGTCTTTTCAGAGGTATTTTCAGGGCTATTTTTGGCAGAATATTCAGAGCTTTTCTTCTTGGGAGTTTCTTGACTCTTTTTACTTCTTAGGTCATATTGTTTAGGTGATCCTATGATGGAATTTTCAAAGTCTGGTTCATAGTATTTAGTTTATGGCATTAAGGGAATTTTGAGGTCTAAAATGGGCCTCCTAAGAAAAATGTACAACAAAAATAAACTTTATAAGAACCAATAGGATTCAAGATAATGATGTCGACTATGGGGGATGATTCACCATTTTTTTAAGTAAAATGGTAAAAAGATTAAAAAAAATAAAATAATAAAACTACTTTTTTCAACTCGCATTTTCAACTTATCTCCCAATTTTTTTACTCAAATTTATAGCGGGAGTATTCATTGGATGCAAAATTTAATTCCTCATCCAAGGAGTACCCATGTTGCATACTTTCGATGGACCCTGCTACACGAAAAATGAGAAATACATAAAAAAACATGATTACAATCATGTTTTTCATGTATTTATCATTTTTCATGTAGCAATACCCATCGAAAGTATGCAACATGGGTACTCCTTGTATGAGGAATTGAATTTTTCATCCAACGAGTACTCTTGCTCGGAATTTGAGTAAAAACTTTGGGAGATAAGTTGAAAATATGAGTTGAAAAAATAGTTTTTTTCTTTTTTTCCTCTAAAATTTGATGATGTCATAAAATCTTATTTGATTATTTCCACTATTATTCTATAATTTCCTTAGGAGGCCCATTTTAGACCTCAAAATTCCCCTAATGTCTTCTATCATCATAGGGTGTATATAGACTTTGTTTTCTTTCATGGAGGAAATCAGAATCTCATTGCTTACTCCCAGCATGTTTATGTTATCATCCTCTGTTTGTTCATTTGTTTCTCCATCCTCATTAACATAATTTTATTGAAAAGGAGGTCTGATCTGTTAATCAACATCTCTTTGTCTATTCTGAGGTTGATTTCTCCTAAAGTTCTGATTTTGGTTTTGGAATTGATTTCTGTTTTGATGAGCTGATTGATTTTCTCTAGATTGAGCTTTCTCATACATGCTCATTCTCTCCATTATCTTCTCCATCATCCTTTCCAGTTTTGAGTCAGAGGTGGAAGGTGCAGCTTCATCCCTATATGATACCCTCTTCTCAGTCTTCATTCTAGCTCTCTTCTCAATCATATTTGTTTCCACACTAAGAGCTCCCTTCTTCATGTCTTCTAAAGTTAAGAGATCCCTTTCTCTTAGCTGATAGGCCATTTTAGGATCAAATCCTTCAGGGAATTTGGCCAAATATGAGCCTTGTGGAGGTTTAAAATCTAAGGGTAGTGCATTATAAACACTATTAAATCTAGTGCAATAATCTTGAACACTTTCCCTAGTATTTCTCTTGAGGTTGTTGTAATCTGAAAGTATTTGGAGAGGGTTCTTCCTAACTTGCCATTTGTTTATGAATGTTTGATGGAAAGCGTGGAGATCATTAATACTATTAGGGGTTAAGATTTTGAACCATTTTCTCGCTTCTCCCCCTAAACTTTGAGCAAACAATCTGAGTTTAATGGTTTCATCATCTATATCATTTCTATCAAAATAGTCATTCATCTTGTCCACATGTATTTGAGCAGTAATGGAACCACTAACATCATATAATGGGATCTTGGAATGATAGTCCTGTGGAAAATTGGCTAAAGGTAAAGGAAGGACTAGAGGAGCATACCATGCTGCCATGATAGGAGGTTGTGGAAAAAATTGGGGGTTTACAAGTGGAGGGTTTATGAAAGGAGGAGGAGGATGGAATGGAGTAGTTTGAAAAGTGGGTGTATGAATAACAGAAGTACTTGAACCAGCAAGAGACTGTTGAGTAGATCTAGGATGAGAAAAAACAAAGTTATGAATGAAATGTAGATAAGGTGGAGTGGTTTCTCTGCTATTAGTATGTTCACCACTATGTTGGGGTGAGTGTGGAGGCTCAAAGTCTATCCGATCTATATCACTAAGTGACTTAGTTCTAGATGGGTTTCTTAAGTCAACTTGTGTATTTTGCAGAGATGAGAGATCTTTAGGGACATAATTAGCTCTCTAAATTGGTCTGCCAATAGTTGAAGTATTGCATTTAAGAGATTTCCTAAGGATTCTTTCTACATTATCAACTATCTCAGGAGGATTTGGGTCAGGATAGGCTCTAGTATAAATTCTTCTAGAAGCCACTATGTGGTGTTTTTATACCTAATTATGAGAAAATTTCAGCTAAGTATGACAGTATTTTAAAGGCTAACTATTCTTTTTCAAAGAAAACTCAATCCTCAAAGTTTTCGTAACTGGGTTTGAATGATGTTTGAAGGATATAAGAATTTCCCAGTGGAGTCTTAGGAACAACCAGTGGGGTCAGCAGGCCTACTGAATACCAATGGAGTCACCAGGTGAAGGATTTTTACTTGTTTTCAAGGTTTGGTTGTTGTTCACCATCAACAATCAATAATAACCAGTCTTGGTGACACTTGTTTCACTCAGAAATAGGGGTTCGTTGAATTGTGAAGTTATCTATTTCTCAATATTGTTTTATCCTCAGTATAGTCGCCACTATGTTAGGTCTTCGTAGTTTGCAATATTGACAAGAAAAAACGTTGCAGAGCCTACAACAAAACCACTTTGTAATCCTAGGATCTAGCCCTCCTGGATTCAGAGAGGGATCTCTCTATATGAGTGTTTTCAAAGATATGATCTTTAAGGTTTATGATATGATATTAGGCTAGTTATGAAGTACGAGGGTTTTTTTTGTTTTGGTTGGAATGGATATCATCAAAATGAAGGAAGTCTTTTGAAGGGTAAAGGTGTGAGAAGTTTGAAAGAATGGGTCAGCTGATAGGATAGGTAATAAAAAATATCAATCCATTGGGCGATGGAGTCACAAAAGGATTTAATTGCACAACAAGTTTCAAGAGTGGTCCATGGGGCAAGTCATCTATATCAAAGGATCTCTTTAAGTTGATTTATGATGTGGAACATTAAGAAGTGTGGTGAAAGAAAGCAAACATATGAGAAAACAAAGAATAGTCTAAGATCAAGTAAGGACTTTTAACCTAGCCTGATTTTGACATACTCTCAAAGGAGAACAGTTAAGATCAACAAAAAATAGCCTAAGATCAAGTAAGAACTTTTAATCTAGCCTGCTTTTAGCTTATTCTTAAGGAAAAATTTCAAGATAAACATAAAAAGTATCCTAAGATTAGGTAAGGACTTTGAACCTATATTGCTTTTGACATACTCTTAAGGGATATTTTCAAAGCAATTGTTGGAGATAAACTAGAGGACGGGGCTAACCATAAACTTCTCTAATTCAAATTTAATTAGCAGAATTTTCAAGAGATTTCAAAGACAATATCTCAAGCTGTACTCAGTGAACATGGGCTCACCAACACTTCACTGACCGTTATACTCTATTGAATTATCCTCAAAACACAATTAGAAGAAAACATAAAGATAAAGATTTATCAGTGATAAATAGGGTACTTTACAGTAAATCCTAATCTATATTTTCTATTCTTTATCAAAGAAAGTGGACAGTATGGAAAACATGAGAAAAATAAAAATTACAGTAAGAAAAACATCACCATTGACATAGACGAGGATCCCATAAATCAACTTTTGTATTTGATGTTCAAACCAGTTACAATCTTCAAGTCCAGTGGGTATTTTATAGCTTCAAACTTCTCTTCTCAGCATATCTTTCTTCAATTACAAAACAGAGCTTTAGCAGCCTCAATAGCTATTTACATTCAACAAGTATCCAACCAACCACAACAATGGACTCCTCTTATGGTATATATAGGTAAATTTGAGGAGGTGGAGTGAAAGGAAGGTCCAACTGTTCAATTAATACAGAGTAAATGCTTCTCGACCTTTGGGAGGCCTTATGGAGAAATTTTCAGATGTTTTAAATCTATTAATTTATTTTTACATTAATTTTCATCAACTTTAGTCACTTTTGTTAACTTTTGAGGCTTTTGGTAGGCTGTAAATTAATTCTGAGCTGTCTTTGGAAAATATCTCTGACTGTGCATTCAATTTGTATTCTTTTGAGGAAAATGAACTTGTAGGTGGCATTTTGATCTCTGGAGGAATAACTGCTTCGGTGATTTGGCATTTGAAGCATCCTTTTGGGTGATCTATCTGTCTCTGATGCTTTAAACCCTGATTATGCCTCTGATTATGCTTTTAGGCCTTCTCATCATCTTCGGGGCTTTTTGTATTTTTATGCTGACTGTATTAACTTTTAATAATCTTTCCTTTGGTCTTCAACCTTTATTTATTTTTTTAATCACTGCGCTTTATCCATACTTTGCTTGGTTTTAGCCTTTAACATTTTGTCCCTTAATATTCACCGTCTCTTCATTTTTTGCTGTGGACAAGTGTCTCCGGCATGCTGAGGGTTTGATTGTATAACCAGTGCTCATGAGGCACCGGTCAAACCATGAACTCGAACCCTGAAAAATCCTTTTTTCATGATTTTTCCGTTGTTTGGGCCACGAAAGTTGTCACCTCCAACCCTGTTTCTTTATGAACCATGAGAAGGATTTTTAGCCTTAAAACTGCCATCGAATCCTGCATAAAACAAATAAAAACATTAATAAAACCTGCGAGGGAGGGGTTGACTACTATCAAACACTAGAGAATTTGGCGGAAATTCCGACGGCCAATTCGTCGCTATTCCGACACATAGTCGTCGCAAGAGCGACAGTTCGGGGGCGGACAAACCGTGGTTTGTCATGCCGTCGCCGTTCCGACGCAAGTAAAAAGTGTCGCACTATCGACACTTCTTCCGTCGTTCGGAACAAGCGTCACTCTTCCGACGTCTCACAAACTGTCGCGCCTCCGACGTTTGTAAACTGTCGCACTTCCGCTGAAATGTGGTTCGACGTTTGGAACGTCGCTCTTCCGACACTTATAAACTGTCGCAATTCCGACGTATCGTGGTCCGACGTTTTGGACGTCGCTCTTCCGACGCTTATAAACCGTCGCAGTTCCGACTAAACGTGGTCCGACGTTTTTGCGTCGCTCTTCCGACGCTTGTAAACTGTCGCAATTCCGACTAAACGTGGTCCGACGTTTTGGACGTCACTCTTCCGACGTCTGGAAGATGTCGTAATTCCGACGATATGTGGTCCGACGTTTGGAACGTCGCTCTTCCGACGTTTCTGGGTTGTCGCAGTTCCGACGTCTACAAGGCGTCGGTAGACCGACGGAGGGTTCAATTTTAAAAAAAAAAATTAAAATTTTAAAAGTCGAGAAACGTTGTTTTGAAGATATTATATGAAGTAAAACAGTCCATGAAAGTGAAATAGCAGTATGTAGAATAGTAATGCAACAGATAGAATACCGACATCCATTGTTCCAAATACAAATTAAAGTACCCAAAACCCTACAACAGTGAAGTAAAACAGTCCATGAAAGTGAAGATATTATATGAAGTAAAACAGTCCATGAAAGTGAAGATATTATATGAAGTAAAACGGTCCATGAAAGTGAAATAGCAGTATGTAGAATAGTAAAGCAACAGATAGAGTACCGACGTCCATTGTTCCAAATACAAATTAAAGTACCCAAAACCCTACAACAGTGAAGTAAAACGGTCCATGAAAGTGAAGATATTATATGAAGTAAAACAGTCCATGAAAGTGAAATAGCAGTATGTAGAATAGTAAAGCAACAGATAGAGTACCGACGTCCATTGTTCCAAATACAAATTAAAGTACCCAAAACCCTACAACAGTGAAGTAAAACAGTCCATGAAAGCGAAGATATTATATGAAGTAAAACAGTCCATGAAAGTGAAATAGCAGTATGTAGAATAGTAAAGCAACAGATAGAGTACCGACGTCCATTGTTCCAAATACAAATTAAAGTACCCAAAACCCTGCAACAGAGAAAAACGCTAATCATAATCATGTGAGGAGTGTGATATGTCCAAAATATAAAAAGACCATCAGACCATATCAATAAACCTGCAACATAGACCAGCATCGCTAGTTTTGAAGGCAGAGTGATAAACATTAATCATTTTTTTTTTCACAAGAGAAAAAACGATGTTTTGAATATATTATATGAAGTAAAATAGTCCATGAAATCATTACATTTTCACATCTGAAGATTGGAACCCAAATATCCATCCAGAAAAGTGGAAGTCCCACCCCAGACAGTGATAGAAAAATACCCCATGTCACATACGGGGACTTGATATAAAACCCAGTAACGGTCCACATGGAGATTATCGACAATCTGAGAAAGCATCCAAATATGCCCGAGGCATCTATAAGAAAGTGAAATAACAGTATGTAGAATAGTAAAGCAACAGATAGAGTACCGACGTCCATTGTTCCAAATACAAATTAAAGTACCCAAAATCCTTGAACAGAGAAAAACGCTAATCATGTGAGTGTGATATGTCCAAAATATAAAAAGACCATCGGACCATATCAATAAACCAGCAACATAGACCAGCATCGCTAGTTTTGAAGGCAGAGTGATAAACATTAATCATTTTTTTTTCACAAGAGAAAAAACGATGTTTTCAATATATTGTATGAAGTAAAACAGTCCATGAAGTCATTACATTTTCACATCTTAAGATTGGAACCCAAATATCCATCCAGAAAAGTGGAAGTCCCACCCCGGACAATGATAGAAAAATACCCCATGTCACATACAGCGACTTGATATAAAACCCAGTAACGGTCCACATGGAGATTATCGACAATCTGAGAAAGCATCCAAATATGCCGAAGGCATCTATAAGAAAGTGAAATAGCAGTATGTAGAATAGTAAAGCAACAGATAGAGTACGTACCGACGTCCATTGTTCCAAATACAAATTAAAGTACCCAAAATCCTTGAACGGAGAAAAACGCTAATCATGTGAGGAGTGTGATATGTCCAAAATATAAAAAGACCATCAGACCATATCAATAAACCAGCAACATAGACCAGCATCGCTAGTTTTGAAGGCAGAATGATAAACATTAATCATTTTTTTTTCAGAAGAGAAAAAATGTTATTTTGAATATATTATATGAAGTAAAACAGTCCATGAAGTCATTACATTTTCACATCTGAAGATTGGAACCCAAATATCCATCCAGAAAAGTGGAAGTCCCACCCCAGACAATGATAGAAAAATACCCCATGTCACATACAGGGACATGATATAAAATCCAGTAACGGTCCACATGGAGATTATCGAAAATCTGAGAAAGCATCCAAATATGCCCGAGGCATCTATAAGAAAGTGAAATAGCAGTATGTAGAACAGTAAAGCAACAGATAGAGTACCGACGTCCATTGTTCCAAATACAAATTAAAGTACCCAAAATCCTTGAACAAATCAAGAAAAACGCTAATCATGTGAGAATTCAAAGTAAAGTTAATCTATTAACATTGCGAATAAAATTACACCGAAGTCAAAAACATTGCCTGGCCATACTCATGGCAAATTTGTCATCAAAAAATCAAAAAATTAAGAAGACTGCCCTCATACGGGGAAACGAGTCTTGAACGTTTAATTTACAGAATTAAAAAATATTACTTAAAGGTCCAGCACAGTAAAATAAACTAAAAGTAGCCCAATTAACTGGGCCTGCTAAGCAAGAAAAACAAATTAACTAAACTAATCCTCCGCTGGTTCCTCCACGATTTGGCACCATCCTTCGGAAGGTCCGGGATCGCTAGGTGCTACCTCCACATGCATGCCACGGCTCCCCTCCTGAAGGCCCGAATGCTGGCCGGCTTTTTCCGAGCTCAGACCCACCGGACGGGTGCATTCTTCCTCCGTTTGGGCCTCCTCGCGGAAGACCACAGTGACTAAAGCCGTGATTCGTGGGCGGTTGAGAGAGAAATTAAAGGAAAATTGCGCAGTGCGCGTCGTGGGAGAAGGTGAACTAGCGGTGGGGAAGCCAGGAGCAGGCGAATCCATACGGTGGCCAGATGCTACAAGCCGACCCCGCCCACTCCTAGTATTTGGATATCGACCTAAGTAATAATCACTGGACTGGCCGGAAGTCGACTCTGTTGAGGTGCTGGAGGGAGCGCGCTGAGATTGACCTCTAGTGCTCACCCCTGTGGCAACGCATCCTATGACGCACGCGAGGCATGGCTGCAATCTCGGTGTGGTCGACTGCCAGGCAGAAAGACGGGGTGGTCGCAGACCCGGGCAGGCGGGCAGAGAGGAAACAAATGCCAGGCGAGTCTGAGCGGGGGGAACACGCCGACGCCTGCCCGCCGTCAGACACGGAGGACCCCTTTGATCCGGCGGCGGCGCACGGCTGTGGCTAAACGCCATTTTGTATGTCGACCCGTCTGCAATGCAATCAAAGGACGCCCGTCATAATGAATCTCTGATCATTAATAATGAGAGCCGAAAGCCGGATCAAATTGGAGCGTGCGGAATCGCTCAGAGGAGTGGAGGTCCGATCTTGAACAGTGTTAAAAATTAATTAATGTAGATTTGATGTGAAAACTTAATTGAATAGCGTTAAATGTTAATGCGAATGATATGAAATCGCCATATCCATGTCCCATCACCTTAAACGCCATCGAATGCACCCGCAGCCGGGAGCAGGGCAAGTTTTATTGAGGACACGTGGCAAAAATTGATTGGAGTGGATCTTTGTTTGGGCCGCTCGCGCAGTGGAAATCCGGACCCGTAAAATATTAGGGCGAATTTGATAAGAAATTCGCGTCACAAAATTGGCCGACGTCAGCAGGCTATTTTGGAACGCGAATTTGGTTTGAATTATGGTTTATCGCCGTTTGAAGTCCGGCGAGCTCGACTTTTGAACAATTTTCTTATAAAATTTGTGTTGGTTTTCTTTGATAATACACATATTAAAATCCCGCTTAATAAAGAGACAAAATTGTTGTGCTTTCGGAACCTGACCCGAGGATTGGACATGGGTTAACAAACAAAAGGATAGCGGAACCAGACATGCACCCGTGGTCAAGCCCTCTACCAAAACCACGAGCGGAATCACAAAAGCGGGTTGCCCATATCGCACCGCTTTTGCGGAGTAGGCGGTATTTCCTATTCGCGAGCGATTCCATAGGGAATACGACACGTGGCGAAGTGACCCCGGCAAACAACCGTTTAACCCACGCCATCGCACGTTAAAGCCCGACGTTGGAAGCCGAGCGAAATTGCCAAGAGTCGTTGATTTGGAGAAGGGCCATCGGACGGTGGTCGCACGTTGAACTTGCCAGGAGGTTAACTAAGGTGTGCGGAGGATAGCCAGGTACGATACGAGTGTTTGATTGGTTATTGATATATATAGGTGGGGCCGGAGTATAATGAAATTGTTTAATTAAACGATTGGCAGATAATTAGCATAAGTATGGAGCGTGATTGTTGTAAGGCTGGGTGGTGAAATATAGAGCCGAAAGTTCATTACAAGTTATTTATTTAAAAAGAAACGTGGAGTATAAATACAAAGTGTTGAAAGTTAAACATTAGTTATAAGGCTTGGAGATAATATAAAGTCGGGAATATAAATTAAAGTCCAACCATTGTGGATAGTATTTATTTATCAAATTCTATGAATTTGATAAATAAACCCGAAGAAAGAAGAAGTCAATTAAGACTCAGGCTGGAGGAAAAGAACGGGGTACACCAAGGGAAAATGCTGACAGAGCGATTGTAGACACACCAGCTCTCCTTGGGGGTCCAATTTCAGTTTTGTTGCGTCACACAATGATCTCTCTTCTCTAGCATTTACTTGTATTGAAGATCACTATTCTAGGAATAAGGAGTTATTTTCTCCAAAAATAAACCTAGCCAAACATTGACAATGCATCAAGGATATCTTTCTATGCTTCATAAGCACATTTGTTCTACTTCTAAATCATGTCTTGGAAGTGGTTGTTGTGCTGGAAATTATTCACCAGTTGGTTTCATACCAAAGTCTTTTTCACATTTTCAGCATCCAGTACATGAAAAAGATAATGGTTTAAAACAACCTAAATATTTGAAATTTTGCAAGAATTGTCTGGCACACTTTGAATATAAATTTTGAAGTCAAGTGCATGATGCTGTATAGGATCAAGTGTCATTTTGAATACCAAATGTTTCACAAGAAACTTCTCAACATGCTACCCTGCAGTAAGGATTAAATGACAATACTGCATCAACTATTTCCATAATAAAAGTGCACCTTGGCCATAAGACTAAACAACTACAAATGTTGTAGATCTAACAAGACCACACAATCAAATGTATTCCACAAGGCCAATACTGTATGAAAAATGAAAAGAGGTTTGCAACCAAAAATACCTTAGGCAACTAATTCAATTAGATACACCAAACCATCAGCAAAAAGGAAAACCAGCCTACTCAAAAGGCAAGCGTTTACCTCCTTTGACAAAATTTTGAGTTCCGAAACAAGAGCCTTTATTGTCTTGTCAATGCCCCTAGTAATTTGAATGGGGTTTGCACCTGCTGCAACAACCTAAACAAAAAGGTTTCATTTCAAATTATTTTCCACAAATTTAAGATACGACCATTGTCAGTTTTGTATTTCCTAACAAGCTCATAAATTTTGACAAAAGAACCAAAATTTTTTAATACCTGATAGCAATTTTTTCACTCAAAAACTATCTTAGACTCAATAAACCCAACCCAAAACTAAAAAACCAAACACCATAAGACCCTACAAAAATGAATAGATGATCTTAATCCGGTACCATCGACAAAAAGTTACCTTTACACCCTCACTTATTAAACCCTGTGCTGTTGAATTTTAACTTCAACTGCTGCAGCAGAAGGACGGATGCAGCAGCAACATTTTTTTTTGGAGGTTGCTTGCATGCCATCCAGAAATTTAATTCATCATTTAAAATTCCTGCAAGTTTTTTTTGTAGACGGCCACGGCCATATTTCTGTACAGGATTGTATTTAAACACAACAGCCAGCATTAACGCAATTCACCAACCAGAAATTAAACAAACAGAAATTTACCCGACAGTTTTGTAAATTCAAAAGGAGGACTCGTGGAGCATTAATATTGGATCGCATGAAATTGAAGGGAATCTGAAAACCTGAAAACCGGACCCGAATTTTTTATAGGGCACATTGGATTGAGAATTCGAGTTAAAATTAGGCAGACGTCAGCATCCCATTTTGGAACGCGAATTTGGTTTGAAATTCAATCTATTCAGACTTTTGAAGTCCGATGGAAAGGGTTCTTTAATGTTTTGATAGTTTAATATATACATATGCTTTAAACATATGTTATATATATATCATATGCGAAATGAAAGGTGGGCCATAGAATTTAGTTTTAATTTTATTTTTTTAAAAAGAGGGTTTATTATAATATTTTTTATATGTTCCAGCATATAAAAATAAAAAGGTCGAAAAAGCTTGGTAGTTTTTTTTATAGACAGTACGTAAATTTTTTATTACATAGCAGTGTGTAAAAAGTGAAAAATTGAGTGTAAATTTTTAAGTGTGTATGCACAGCAGTGCGAAAGGGAAAAACACAGCAGAGTGTCTTAGAGACAGAGTATGTTTGTTTTGAACAGACGGTGAGTTGGTTTTATGCACTGCGTTTTGTAGCAGTCATAATTTTGTAATCCCTCTCAGTGAGGAAGTAGTGTAATAGTTTTTTTTTGAGTTATTGAAGGGAATAGAAGTTTGTTTTCAAAGTATTGAAACTCTGTCTCCTGTCAAAAAAATTTTTATTTTCTGTGTGTTAGAGGAAGAGAGATTTATGGGTGGTTCTTATGAATCAACCAACCATTTAGAACATGCTCATCAATCCAAACCATAAGTATTATGTGACAATATTCAAGCAGGCACTGAATCGGATTTCTGAAGCTATGTTAGAGAAACCCTAAACTCTCACTGAAAATAGGTGAAATGTGGCACCACTCAGAGATTGACATGTGCCAATTGGTGCAAGTGGTAGACAATTGGCATGCTCAAACAACGAGGTGATGCAGGAATGACATGAGGGAGAAAATATCAGAAAAGCCCCAAATCTGGAGAACTAAAGCTCATCACCAACTTGAGATTGACAACTTTACATGATGTAACCTATGAAATCGTAAATGGAGAAATCATAGTAACAATAAAGTAACCTATGTAACAATAAAGTTGGATTCATCCTGGGAGTGGTAATGGGAGAATTCATAGTGAACAACAGGAAACATGCAGAGTTGCTTACAATCAAATAGATGAAAAAACACATACAAAAAACCTAGATAATAATCATGAACAAGCTTAATATTGAATTATGAACTGTAAAGGAACTTACAAAATGTGACATTACGAACCTGGTCAAGCGCACAAGCAAAAATATGCTGGACATGACCCTGGTTGACAAGTTGTATTGCTCATGATGCAAGAGGATTTGTACCTGCACTGCCAAGTCAATCAAAATCCATCATTATCTATACAATAAATACAAGTAATTGATGTAGTATTTTTTACTCTAAGATGTATTCTTATGATAATGTTAGAACATATGTTGAAAATGTCAAAACATACCTGAATAAGCTCCTCTTTGTTTCAAGAACAATTTATTGGAGTCGCATGAACTTGGAACAAGCCTCCCATGATCTGAAAGAGTAGCAACTAAGTCAATAGTGACTTTTTTGTTGCTACGCTGGATCGAGGGAGGTTTGCTCCAAGATTAAATCGCTCCAATAAATTATTCTCTACTAAACAGGGCCAACCAAGTGAAGGTGGAAGCTCTTATGGCCCCTCCCCCCCTCACATCACTCTCAATTCCCCAATACCCAATCTATATTTCATTTTTACTTTCATGAGCATAAAAAAAAAATATTCAATAACTAATAAAAAAACAATTCAACAAAAAGTATGCAAGGAAACATTGCAATTAATGCTTGACATAAAAATAGTATGATAAATGAGTTTTTTATATAACGCAAAAAAACGTTCCAAGTATGGTAACGTTTGTCTTATAGTAATACAATATTTTACATTGTCAAATTTTCTTTTTCTTCTTCCTATTTTTAAAGCTCCTAATTACATCATCAATATCATCGTGCTCTGCTCTTGTTTCGTGCCTTTCAACCCGCACTGTTGACCTAGTTGCGTATTCACGATGTCTGGGCTCATCCAGTGACGGGGCATCGCCTACAAAAACAGATAATATTAAATTTTAATTGTCAGTTTTTAAATATCATTGAACTAGTTCGGTAATATTAATAAAAAAAAATTTCAATGAGATTATTTACCTGGTGCACTAGTTGTCGCCGCTGACCTAGTTGCGTAGTCACGATGTCTGGTCTCATCCAGTGACGGGGCATCGCCTACAAAAATAGATAATATTAAATTTTAATTATCAATTTTTAAATATCATTGAACTAGTTTGGTAATATTAATAAAAAAAATTGCAATGAGATTATTTACCTGGTGCACCAGTTGTCGCCGTTGGGACTGTTGCCCTGTCTTCCTCTCTGGTGGTAAGATCCTCAAGGGAAACATTCTCTGTCATTTAAACAAAAAACGTTATAAGGACAACCATCAAGGTATAATTAGAAAAAAATTATAAGTGGAAATTAATTACCGTCACGGCCCTCACTGATAGCAGCATTGTCGGCCTGGTCCCCACTACAATGATCAGGTTGCACGAGAGGATCATCTACATCTGGCTCTAAAACTGGGTTATTTACCTCGTCGGTAGTGTTGCTCCCTTGATTTAAAAAAAGTTTTTAGACATTAAATTTATGGACGAAAAAAAAAATATTGAAAGGTTAATGTTTTACCTTATCAGGCATTGTAGATCTTGGGACCTGCCCCAAGCTTCTGCGACGTTCAACTACAGCTTGATAGCCAAAACAGAAAGAAATATTTTTATCTTCCTCTGTAGTTATTGTTCCAAATTCATCACCCTACATTATATATGATTGTGTATTTTTAATCATATCTGATAGGATTACAAAAACGTTGGAAGGCAATACAATTAATTATAAGATGTTTAGCTACTTAATTACAATTCTTGCAGCTAATTTCAAGTAGCCACCCTGTCCGAGCTTGTGATGGCCCTTTTTCTCAATCCTAACTTTGGTTGCCTTTGAGGTGTCAGGCAACCTAGCATCAAAAGATTGAAGTCAGATATGACGTAGCACACTTTTATTTTAGACATAGAGAAAATTAAAGCTATTGAATTAAAGTTGTAATTTACCTTGCGGGTCCAGTTGGCATTTTTCCTTCTTTCTTTTCCCTTTTCTTTTTTCCATCATGGATGAGTGCTCTCCACTCACTCTCTAGAACTGTGAGAGGATACTCATATCTAGGGTTAAATTGCTAATTCATCCTATAAGTGTCCTGGTATATTTCAAATATTTGTGACACGAAACCATAGCTTTTCGTTTCCGAAATGTCTGAGCCCCAAAAAATAGATAATAGAGTTCTTTTCGAGTTGGAGATTAAGGAATTCACACCTTAATATGGTTGGGCAAAAATTACCAACGCATGGCTCTCAGAATCTGTGAAACTCATTGTTTCACCACTGAGAATAAAACCAAAAGAAAGAATGTTATCATTAATTTAAAAATAAAAATCATGATAAATATGTTTTAGATAAAGTACATGAAATAGTTAAAATATTAAAATTTACCTGGGAGTTGTACATGCTTTATAGGGACACCTTCATCGTTCACCAACAACGTGCCATTAATGGTCCCTGTGGAGATGACACGTGTAGCTCCAGGAAACGCAATAATGTAGTTGGCCATATCAACCTCATCATTGCCAACACGTTCAGCGGTTGGCTGGGTGTCTGCTTGGGCAGGGTGTGTTTCTTGGCTAGCACCTAAAGGAGTAGAAGGTGTACGAGAGGGTTTTTGGGCAATCTCTTGCCCTTGTGTCCCACTACCACCAACACCGGGTTCAGCAAATGCCAGAAAACGCTACATACAAAAGAACTTTTTGTTAGTTTAGTCAATATAAAAATTAAAAATCAAACTATCACAATTCATCTCATGCAGAACAAAAAAAATATCCTTTTGACTTTTTATTATTACCTGATATCTTTCTAGCTGCCTCATAAGATGTTGTATCCTCTCTTCTGTTTAAGGTGTTTGAGGCGCGTCTATCAAAGTATTAAATTCCGACCTTGCATCTCGTGCCTTTTTTTGCAACAAGAACACTGGAGATAGGGATGAAGAAAGCTCTTCCTCAAAAAGGGAATCATCAGGCGTACCATGGCTAGGTGTCTGCATATTTGAACAAAATTAATATTATTTCAATTATGTAAATAACTAAAATACCTGAAGATAGAGCAATGCTGGCACTTTACATGTTCTACCGCTGGCCTCTTTCCGCGATCATCCCGTCTCGGGGTTGTTCCTGTACTTCCCTAATCAGTCTGCCACATTGCAATAAAATTATAAATGTAAAAAACTTGAAAACAATATCTAACTTGAAAACACAAAATGAAAACTGAAATAATTTCTAATAAGACACCGGAAGACAGAGTTAGAGTTTCAAATATGCCTTGCATTGAATTCAGTCCTGGAAACATGTCATTGCACATTAAGGCACCCAAACATTCAATCCACAAATGATATGTTTAAGTAGGCTTCTCCTATTCTAGGAAAACACCATACCTATAATGCATTCACTTGCATGTATAAAGGGAAAGGAAAACATGTTTTCATACAACGGTGACAAAGGCATCTTGGGGAAAGGTATCTTCACTTTTTATTTATGTTGTTCACCAACACCACTCTCGTGTTTTCACTAATCCTGTTTTGTCATTTTTGGATTCAAATTAAGTTAAGGCCTTAAGTATTTTTTGACCTTTCGGTGTAGTTTTTATAAGTGGCATGTATGGATTTTCCATTAATTCTGCACTTTCTCTCTTCATGCGCATGTTTCCCTGGAAATCAAATGCATGATTTAGTCCCATACATTTAACAAGTTGTTGGATCAACTCCATAGGAAATATCATGTTTCCTATTCAATCAAAATTTATCTCGGTTAGGGTAGGTAGGAAGGTTTTCCCTTTGTATTAATAGGGCACTTCTAGCTTGCATTTTTATTATATCTTTCAAATTTAGTGTCGTTTCAATTAGGGCATGATTTTTTTGCAACTTTCAAGGTGAGAATGAACAAAGACAAATTTTTGTGATGGATGACTGTATATGACTCCATGGCCAGAGGAAAAGGCACTAATCTACTTCTTCAAATATCTGTAGTTCTCATTCACCTCATACGAAGATGGTCCCTGATTTTGAGCCAAATGTTGCAGCAAAAAGTTCCCCCCCTCCATAATTTGATATTCAATGGAAATTTCTTAAATTGATGATGGGGCATGATTATGGAACACTGGCACATACATATGTAATGGAATTCCAAGATCATGATATATGGTTGCATATGTTTATGGCAATGTTCCACCAAGTCCCCTGGAGGTGGGAGCGAGGGGGCGAGGGAGCGCGGGAGCGGCCTATGCAAAAGCTCCCTACCAATTTTCAGGAAACGTGGGGGGACGTCGGGGTCATAAAAATTCTAAAATTTAATATTTAAAATGTAACTATATTTTTGCAAGGAATGTATATACAGTCATCATACACTTGCATCATGAAAGATAAATCATAAATGATAAAATTAAAAATCGATGAATGATGAATCATATAATTGAAACAAATTTAAAAGTTAAAAGTTAAAAGATACATCATACAATCATGCATGTAAGTTTGTAAGTTTGTAACTATATAATCATTAATGTAACTACTAACAATGTACAATGAAAATAAAGTTTAAAATATCATATGACATATTATATCAAGATTCAAAATAGAGTTTAAACTGAAGTTTACAACTCAAGTCTGAAACATAAAACTTAAACGCAAATAAGTTATGTCTGAAACATAAAACATAAAACATAACATATGAATGTCAAATGATATCATCATACTGATAAATGAGCATAAATGCTCAAGTTAATGCCCCACTAGTCTCTGCATCCAACTTCTGCACGAATATATCAAGATCAACAATGTCACCATCTGAATCAGAATCACTTGGATTCTCAAATATGCTAAGTGGCACATCAAATTTTAACACGAAACCATAAACTAAAAGGGGCGGTGAGGGGACGTGAGGAGGCGTGAGGGAAACATCCCCTAGAAGTCCCCAAGACCCCGGAGCGCGAGGGGGCGAGGAATCTAGACCCCTAGGTGGGGGGGCGAGACCCCATGTAACATTGGTTTATGGAGGTGGTGGAGCAAAAAAGAGCTCAAATAGAGCTGAAATTTTCACATAAAAAGGACTGTGGGCTTGACTAATGGTTCCATTTAAAAAATGATATCTAGACAGAGAATAAGTGTAGCATGCAAACATGCATTGAAAATACATCTGAGTTTTCATTGTATTACTTATGATGGATTCAAGTTTGGGTTTCAAAATGCCAGGTTATGGCATGATTTTGTCGAGAAACCCTTAGTTGGATTCTCATGCTGGTTTAATTTATATTTTAAGTTTGTTTTGCAGTCTTTGGGTGATAGTAACTCATGAACTAGGTTACCAATGTGTAACAATCATATTTCAAGAATAAAGTTGTGATTTTTTATATTATTATTATTATCTATTAGCTACGAGTATTGACACCTAATGCCTGGAATTTTGACATCTTGATAGCATGGATAATTTCGAAAATGTTTATAGTAATGTTAACATAATAACTATCATTACGTGTCTTCACTTTTGTCACCATAATAGACCTGTGATATGGACTCATCACACAACTTCATATGCTATGTCCCAACAAGTTCAAACTGGTTGAACCTACCTCATAGTGTGGTTATTAAGGACAAGTTGCTTGATATATAACTCGATAGCATAGACCACGTTGCGGTTCTAAAAAGAATCCTCAAGTGTCAAAAAAACTTCACAATATGTTCTACTATAAAGCCTTTTGGGATACCTGAAATAATATATGTATCATTGATGACTTTTAAAGTATGACAAGATCCAGAGGGAAAAGAAATCAATGGAAGAGTGATCCACCAATGAGAACCTAGAATTTAGCATCAGATGAGTTAGAGTCTAGGAAATTGAAACCCTATAATTTTAATTAGTGATGAAGGACATCACATAGGTAATTATATTTTCATGTAGAATAATCTGTTAATTCAAATTTAAACTACATAATATGAAAGGCAAACCATAAATTTTTCCACGTAAGTCCAAACAACCTATAAAAATCGAAAACCTTCTTTTTCCATGGGAAATAATTTACCTTTCCTTTTTCAAGGCAATCTAAATCACAAAAAATATGAACTATACTGCACACATTCTTGGATAATGTCAAAGTGGAAAAGGAATACCCTACACAAGTGATGCACACATGTACATTTGAACACTAATAGATTTTTGTAGTTGAAATGCAATGCTTGTTTTCATTTAAATGTAGGGTTTTTAAAGCAGGGAGAAATAATGGCTGCCAAATTAATAAGCGTTTCTTTGGGGAAAAATTAAATCTTGTATTGGATGATGAAGATAATAGAGGGTATTGAATCTTGATTCTTGACATCTAGAGAGAACCATACAGCCTAACACAATCCAATGGAATTGACCAAAAAAGCCAAATAGAGTCAACCCCACTATAGGAGGAAGGGCCTGCAGTAAGAACTTACCATTTTGCAAGAGCTGAGGGCGAATGTTGTTTTGCAAGAGCTGAGGGCGAATGCTGAGGGCGAATGTTGTTTTGCAAGAGCTGAGGGGAGAGTTGAGGGCGAACGCCGAGGGTGAATGCGGGGGCAAGGCATTGCGGGGCGAGGGGGCGAGATGCGTACATGAAAGAGGCGAGGGCGAATCCGGGCGAATGCGTGCCAAGAGCTCGGGGTGAATGCGGAGGGCAATGCGTGCACGGGGAGCTGAGGGTGAATGCTGAGGGCGAATGGTGTTCTGCAAGAGCGGAGGGCGAATGCGCGCGTGATATCGGACGTTAATGTAGCACACATGTACATTTGAACACTAATAGATTTTTGTAGTTGAAATGCAATGCTTGTTTTCATTTAAATGTAGGGTTTTTAAAGCAGGGAGAAATAATGGCTGCCAAATTAATAGCGTTTCTTTGGGAAAAATTTAAATCTTGTATTGGGTGATGAAGATAATAGAGGGTATTGAATCTTGATTCTTTACATCTAGAGAGAACCCTACAGCCTAACACAATCCAATGGAATTGACCAAAAAACCCAAATAGAGTCAACCCTACTATAGGAGGAAGGGCCTGCAGTAAGAACTTACCATTTTGCAAGAGCTGAGGGCGAATGCTGTTCTGCAAGAGCTGAGGGCGAACGCTGAGGGCGAATGCTGAGGGCAAATGCTGTTCTGCAAGAGCAGAGGGCGAATGCGCGCGTGATATCAAATGTAGCTATTGCGAAAAATACGAAACATTTTTATGTAGCGCGCATATAAGTTTCGAATTTTTATGTAGGGCCCATATAAGTTTGGTATTTTTATGTAGCGCGAAAATAACTGTCGCTATACCGACGGCGGAAAAGGCGTCACTATTAGGACGGTGCCTCCAAACGTCGCAATGGCGACACCTAGACATTGTGTCGCAGTTGCGACGTTTAGAGTCGTCTCAATAGCGACGCTTTGGGCCATGGTGTCGCAATTGCGACGTCTTCCTTTAAACGTCGCAATTGCGACACTTGTTTAAGTGTCGGTATTGCGACACTTTTCTATAGACGTCGGTATAGCAACGGTTTCGGGCGGGATGGAAAAAATTTGGGAAAATTTCCGACATTTGGTCAAAAGCGTCGGAAACAGGTGTCGGAATTTCCGCCAAATGTAGTAGTGAAAGATCAGGCGGAGGCGGAAGGAGCAGTGAGGCGGAAGGAAAAATGCATGGAGGGAGGCAGAAATATGAAGAAAATGGGTTAAAAATTGAATTATGGCACGGAAATATAACAGTGGTTTTGTGAAAACTGTCGGCGGTTTTCGCACGACATCCAAGCAGTAAGTGGTTCTGCGCATTTTGAACATGATACCACACAAGGTGCAACACCTGTCCACCCCGAAACCGTCTGTTTCATGTAGATTTGGGTTGTTAAACCCTGATAGCAAATTCTACGCGAAATCGAATGTGGGTCGTTGGATCTGGGGGTGTAGATCCAATGGCCACAAGGGAGTGCGACAGATGGAAGGTGCTCGAGCGAGGATGTAGTGGAAGCTAGGTGTCGACAGGGGATTGGAGAATAGTTTCATGGGTGGAGGGTAGGGCCATAATTCTGGCATCAACTCTTTTGTTTGGTAGCGGGATGTTATGTGCGATGGGTTGTTTGATCGGGTTAAACGGGAACCGTTAGATCAATAAGATCTACGGTGTAGATCGGTTGCAGGGGTGAAAGGATAAGGGGTAGACCAGAGGATGAGAGGGAAGTGCAAAACCATTAGATCAATGAGATCTACGGTGGGGATCGGTACGGGTTTTAACAAGTATGGAGGGGAAAATAAAAAGAAAAAACGCGTTTTGCAAGGGGCACGGGGGTAAAATAAAAGGTAAGGGAAGGAGGCTGGGGGTAAGGTAGAAGTGTGGTCCCGTGAGTGAAAGTAGGACCGGGGGTGAAAAAAAAAAGGGCTAAGGGCTTTAAGAATTAGCCCATGGTCGGGCCCTCGGGTCACATGGGGAAAGGGGCTGGGGCTCAAACCAAAAAGGGGCTTAAAAGCCTGTTTTTTAATATAAAAAAGTGGAAGAAGGATTAAGTGGGTTTTTTGGGTTTTTAGTGTTCTGATAGGTAAAATAGGGTAATTCAAACCATAAAAAACGTGTTTTTTAATAGGTTTTACAGGATTTTTAGAAGGTTTTTTATGAAAGTGGAGGGTAAATGAGAAGGAAAAAGGGGATTTTCAGAGGGAAATGGAGGATAAATAAAAGGGAAAAATGAACAATATGAGGGGATTTTGGAGGAATTTATGAAGGTGAAAAGATGGAGAGAATGACTGAAAATAGTATCCTTTATACAACAGGTCTTCTTTGAGGGTTTTTTGAAAGAAATAGCAGTGACGATTACTCTTAAGTTAGAAAACACCAGAAGGCTTCAAGAATGAGTAATTTTCAATGAAAATAATCTCTTGAAGGCTCAAGACCTGTTTTAGCCATCATTTGCTGTGACAAAACTTACTGATGGCTAACAGGTCCCACAAGCTATAGTCATAGATCATGATTTGCATTTTCACAATCATATGATGAATGAGTTGACTGCCTAATTAGGATTGTCACATGATAGTTCTACTCCTTATTATCCACAATCAAATGGAAAAGTTGAGGCTATTAACAAGATTCTTAAATGAATGCTTCAACGAATGATATGAGTTCATAAATGAAATTTTCATTTAATCCTATACTCAGCTTTGTGGGTGTACTGAACCTCGATGAGAATTGCAACCAGATTTATCCCCTTTCAATTGGTGTATGGCCTGGAAGCTATATTGACAATCCAATGTTAAATATCATCGTTAAAACTCATAATCATCTTGTTCCCTAACACCTCTACTAAATAAGCGCGTCTTTTTAACCTTATCCATCTTGATGAAATTCATCATGAAGCCCAATTGGCCAATGAAGCGCATAAGAGACATATAAAGGTGCAATACGACAAGAACGTCCAACCTCACATCTTCTCAGAGGGTGACTTGGTCCTTCTTTATGATCAGGAAGCTGATGTAATACATATAGGGAAATTTGAGCCATTATGGCATGGCCCCTATATTGTCAAAAAATTTCTTGCTAAGGGTGCCTATTAGTTGGAATATTACAATGGATTCTGTTGGCGCAGCCCCAAAATGGGTTTTATCTCAGACGTTACTATGCTTAAACATGAGGGTAGTAAAATGTTATATTATATTGTATATATGTTGTTGATTTGCATTTACTGTATTATTTTTTTTTCTAGAGTTTTCTTGAAGTTAGTAATCCTCTTTACATTTCATCGTAGATGTCTGAATCTTTGGAACCATTCATTGGGTATGTCGATGGTGCTAGTTGTAGTACGCAGAATCCATCCTCTGCATCATGGGCCATTTTCGCTCCGAACGACGAGTTAGTGAGTTTTCAAGAGATTTATATCGGTCGATTTACAAACAATATCGCTGAGTATAGTGTGTTGATCAAAATTCTCTCTGATGCCATTTCATTTGGTATTAACTGCATCATTATTAGGTTAGACTCAGAACTTGTGGTACTACAACTTACTAGCGTTTATACTGTCAGAAATCCAACAATGCATCGTATGTTCCTAAGAGTTTGTTAGCCTCTCTCACAAAACAATAATAAATCCAAAAATAAATTAAATAAATTAAATATTAAAAGTTAGGAATTTATGCCTAACTCTTTAGTTTGGGTTGTTCCTCTAAGATAGGAGTTAGTTTAGGTAGCTCCTATATTGGTGCGTGTTTGGCTGAGAAATTATCTCAATAAGGTGTTCAAGATAGCATGTACTATCTTGAGACACTGTCTCCTCATCTATTTAATTGTAAAATTACATTATTTAAATAATGAGAAAAATGTGAGGAAGCCGTGAGGCTGAAGCCTTTTCCGCAAATATTTGGTGTCTGGTTTTTTATGTGTGTTTTATATATTTGTCTGAGTTAATTTGATTTTCAATATGTGGTATCAGAGCGGGAAAGATATATGTTTTGGATATATGCATAGACTGTGTGTGAATATATGAATGCAGGTATGCTTATGCAAAAAAGGCAACGGTGTGTTCCAGAACTAGTGTAATCAAAGTTGGGAAATACGTATGAATGACCAACGCTACATTCGAAGAGCCAAAGTTCAAGGGAGGCAGTGTACGTTTAAAGGACCAGCGTTACTTTTGTATTTGAGTGGAGTAGCAGAGCTCTCCGCGTTAATTAAAAATGGCTGAGCAGTGTTAAATTTCTAGAACCAGCGTAGATAGGAGGGGATGGAAACCATTAGCGTGGAAAGAATTCGGTTAAAAAGGCAAACACAGGTAATTATCTCAGACATCGTGCTCAACAATTGATGTCGAAACATGTAGATCTGGCATGATAGCACGTTGATGTATAGCGTAAGGGATAACGGATTGAATTGTACCTTCGATGCAAGCGACATCAATGTAGGTTTCAATTAGAATCTAGAATTATATTTGGAATTGTTTGAATATGGTTTATAATGACTGTTGTGAGGTTTTGGCAATCGTTCAAACATAACACAGAGTTATGTTAATTACCACCATTTCTGCACTCAATCTCAAACGGATTGTTAATTCCATTGCTTCAAGTATATAGCGCAATTTTAATTTTATTTTTACATATGAATTGATTTGCTACTACAATAAATGAGACTCAGAGTTGTAGAATGAGGTGTATAACAATGAGTCGAGTTTGTCACAGTGAAATCAACATGAAATTTGTGTTTTGGAACTTGTTGGAAGCTTGATTTCAAATTTGCGTGGGTGGTATGTAGCTTTTAGCCTAAAAAAGAGTCAATCTAGTTGTATTCTTAACCTGGTGTGGAAGACATTGACCTATTGACAGATGTGACAGAAGTTTTTGTAGTGGGAAAATAATCTTGGTGTGCCACATTGATTCAGTGGAGTTGTTGTTGAAGTCTCAAAGCCAGATCGATTAGTAGAGTGGGGTGAGATTCGAGTGTGGTAGTTGTCGATACGAGTCTAAGAAGTATTTTGTTTACTATGCTGGTGTACAACCTTGGATTTCTGGCTATAATGTAGACGTTTTTGATATTTGTTTTTTCATTATAAGAAGCATCGACAGAGATTCAAGAAATGACTAGCGTGGAGATTAGCCAGCGTGGAGATCTGCAACAACTTTCTGAAGATACCTCTGTAAATATTTGCCAGGAGAAACTTGCGTTGAAGAACCAACTTTGCCAGAAGAAGTTATGTGGAAGCTTGAGATCCATTGTGCCTAAAAGATTGTGCGTAGAAATCTAGTGGGTGTTTTATATCATTATGGTGTTGTCCCTAATGAACCTTTTTTATTATACTCATTTTTTAGTGGAGTGTTGAATTTAGCACATAAAATTAATATATATAAGAGCATGATTTTATAAAAAAATAAAAAATAAAAAGGGGTGGAGTGATACTTTTTAAAGTGAAATTCTATTTGTAATTTTGGAGCAATAAGTGATTTTGTGGAGTGATAAGGATTGATTTTTTGTAAATTTGGAGTGATCAGTTTTTTCAAAGGAAAGCTCATTGTTGTAGGAGGTTGAGTCAGTTTTTTTAAAGACATTTTTTCCAAGACGTTATGGAATTTTGATTCCATGAAGATGTTGTGAAGATGAGCGATTATGTACTCCAAATTTTAATAAATATATCATTTTTTGGTGATTGTGTCCTAGATCCGCCCGAAATTAAATAAGGGGATCCTAGGTACACCATGTGTGTTTGTGATGGCGAGTGTTTTATGGCTTCATGTTGTTGCTTTTTATTTGTGTCTAGTTTTGACACATAAATGATCTCATTTAACACACACATAAAGTTCAATACAACCAAGCACAACATCTGTAACAAAGTAGCTACAAGGAAGGATAATTAATCTCAACACATGCATTTGCGTCACTACAACAAATAATCAAAATTTTCAACATTGGCATTCTACCTCAATAAGAAAATTCACTTAATATAATCAAGTTCATGTACTTGCAAACTCCAGCATTTCAAAGCAAAGTTTACATCACTACAATCAAGTTAATGAATCTATAAACTTCAACGTTTCAGAGCACAGTCTACATCAACATTTTTTAACTTGTAATCAAACTCAAATTCCATTGAATTGTAAGGGTACATTCTCGGTTGAAACCGACACCCAAGTTTTGAATTGAGTCAAATTCAGTCAAATTGAATTCATTGTAGTGAGTCATTAAAATCATTAAGTGTTTTTGGGTGCATTTTCGACAGTGTTCGACACCCTTTATTTAAAGCAAAATCAAGTGAATGCACGAGTTTTAACTCTAAAGAAAACAAGCAACAAGTTCACATCTCCTGCAAGCGAGCGTGAGTATTCATTCAAGAAATTTGCATCAAGTCAGTACAAAGTTCAAGCCTTCAAGCGAGCCAGCGTGAATTTCATTACAGTAACCATCAAAGCAACCAAACAAGTTCAACTCTAACACCAATCAAGCAAGTTGAAATCTACATCAAGCAAGCGTGGCTATTCATTCAAGTGAGCGTGAAGTCATCAAGCAAGTCAAGTGAGCATTCAAGCAAAATAAATCGTCATCAAGCGAGTGTGTATTCAAGAGTTCAAGCAAGAAAGTTCTACAACTCTAGCAATTGTTCCAAGCAAGCGCAATAAGCAACAAATCAAGCGAGCATGCCATTCAAGTCACATAGCAAGTAAGCCTGTCATTCAAGTAACAAAATCAAGTGAAACTGTTCAAAGCACGAAATCTATGAAAAGAGAGCCCGATTTCAAGAGAGAAAGTTTAGATGGCGCAACACATTCAGTTGTTAAACATTCTTCACAATTTGACCATCTCCAGTGATGAAGATATGGTGCAAATTGGAAAAGAAAATCTTGCTGATCTTTCACGGCATCTACAACAAACAAATGAAACCATTGAGTTTCTTCAAATATAGTCGCAACTTCAAAGGAATGAGTTGCAAGAAAAGAGTGATACTTCCAAGTATTTGAACCATCCAGATGATCAGTCATTCATCCAAATAGCTTCAAGTGTCGAAGTTGTTCCAGTTCAAATTTCTTCCAAGCCCATCATCAAGCCATGGGAAGAAATTCAAAATAACAAGAATCGATGAGGCTTAGGATATGTCAACAATGACACCAACTTGCATATCCTCGATTATTCAAAGCCAATTAAGTTCGTCAGTGTAGGATTTATTACACAAATCACCTCAGCAAGTTCTGAGAAAGTTGTAGACAAACCGCAATGCACACACCCCGAAGTTGAAGTCAAACTGAAATTTCCTCATTGTCAAATAACTGGTCATATGGAAGATAAGTGTTTTGATCTCCATCCTTGTCGCCATTGTGGCAAGCCCAATCATTCCTCAGAAAAATTTCGCAACCAAAAAAAATCAGCCAGATTAAAAATCAACTATGAATGGATTGATCCTTGGAAATGGTCATCCACAGTCAAAATATTGTCTCAGTTCTACAACCGAATACAATCACACATAGTGCAGCCGACAGTGAAAATATGATGGTACTCTCATGCAATTGAATGGGGGAGTACACCAGTTTAAAACTCATACACATGAAGGGGGGGAGTTCGGGAAAAATTTCCAGAGAAGTGTCTCTCCTTTCAGCTGACAAAGGGGGGAAATGTCAATGAAATTGACGGTGGTTGTCAGACTGAAAGTCTCGACAAAACCAGAAAAAGCAGCTATTGGGTAGCTTTCGTAGCTAGTGGGCATCAAAAAATTTTCCAGTGGGCAGTCGACAACAAAGCAGCAGTGAGCAATTTTCAACACAACAAAAGCAACAGTGAGTTGTTTTTGACATCATCAACCGGTGAGAATTTAACAAATTTTGTCAATGGAAAAAGGATGTTGATTTCATGCAAAGGACAAATGGATCCTTTTGCAACTTGGCATGTGATGGAGTTGTCAAGCGAAATTCAGAGATGAATCAGACATGCAGCTGACTCATGGTCTCTTCAGATTGCAGTTTTTCAGCATCCAGCTTTGGCGGTTTTTCAGGCAATGTTTTTGAGGATCCACATGAGAACTTGGAAGATTGTTCCTCGTTCTTCTTTTGGATTTATCATTGAATGGGGGAATGTTAGCCTCTCTCACAAAACAATAATAAATCCAAAAATAAAATAAATAAATTAAATATTAAAAATTAGAAATTTATGCCTAACTCTTTAGTTTGGGTTGTTCCTCTAAGATAGGAGTTAGTTTAGGTAGCTCCTATATTGGTGTGTGTTTGTTTGAGAAATTATCTCAACAATATGTTCAATATAGCATGTAATATCTTAAGAAACTGTCTCCTCATCTATTTAATTGTAAACTTACATTATTTTAATGATGAGAAAATATGTGAGGAAGCCGTGGGGCTGAAGCCTTTTCCACCAATATTTGGTGTTTGGTTTTTTATGTGTGTTTTATATATTTGTCTGAGTTAATTTGATTTTCAATGGATTTTGAATTTTGGAAATACATTTTGACACATTTCCATAAACTTGAACACATTAACTGATTTTTTTAGCGAATTATGTTATAAACAGACATTTGCGACACATGTAAACATATATTCAGATAATTGAATAGGATTGTGCAATAAACATAGGAAAACACTGAAAAAAAATCGATAGATAGTTATAGGTTTTTACAAAATTTGTGCCCTAAACACATTGGTCATCTGACCTCAAAATGTATGCAACATGTCAAAAGTAAACTAATGGTGCTCATGATAACATGCCATTGATCTAGCTATCCTACGCAGTAACCGCATCTAGTGGTTAGGAATGCCAATAGTATGGCGCTACAATCACATTGGTAAATCTTCGATCTGAAAATCCGGAATCCTGAAGGTCAACCTGTTGGAAATACTGAGGGGGGGGGGGTGAATCAATATTCCTTTCAATTAGAGCATTAGTTAATATTCAATTATTATCAGTGTTTGTACAATGATAGAAGCAAACAAGAGGAACACAAATGCACACGGTTTTTAAGGTGGAAACCCACTCTGGGACAAAAACCACCTAATGCTTTTCTAATAATTCTTTAATATTCAACTCCAATTGAAAATAAAGCTCCAACTTCCTAGAATCTAGAAAAGCATTCTTCTCCAGCTCCCACTGGATGGACACTCCAATGCCCGAGATTCTTTAGTAGTCAACTGAATGGATGCCCCAACACCCAATGAGCTACAACTCACCCTAGCACCACCCTACCACCCTATAGAAGAATAAAAGAAGAATGGACTCCCGTACCAGGGAAAATGGTCCACTTTACAATGATATAGAATGATGTAGAAGAAGAAGATATACTAGACCATAACCCCAACTTTAACACAACCACCTAATGATGATCCTAGACCTCCCAACACTGCCTCTTCAACCCTTGGCAGATAGACACTAGTACAATTTTTACAATAACGTATTTACAATGACTTAGTACAATGATACCTTTACAATGATTGTATGCAGTGTTGCCCACTATAAGACTTCATATGATGAACTTCTTTCTGTTGTTATGAACCTTGGTTGCTACTCTTGTCATGCTACCCTCTGCTGCACCTTTCTTTTCTTTTCTGCCATAGAAATTCTGGTCCTTTGCAACCCTTGACAACACATGATCTAGCTTTTTCTTGCCTTTTAGGAGCTCAATATTGAATCTGGTGTATCTCTGTTATTTTAGATGCTCAATATCTGATTTTTGGTCCTGTAGTATTTCTCTCAATCATATTTTCAATGCCATAGGTCTGACCCAATTTTGATTCTTCAAGAGAGAGTTATACCCAATCTCTCACAATGCCTTAATTATGGACTATTTCAGTAGAGCTCACTTGTACGTCATGCCATGTGTCACTGTTTCTTCATTTAACTCTGAAATTGATAGAGAGAAAAGTAAATATTGTGAAATATCTTCCAATTTTTACGGAATTCCAATCCGATAGTCAGAGAGAGAGCTATTATGAATTTATCAAGGTCACTTCTTTGAGATGAATTTCAGGAGCCTGCAAAAACCCTGACTTCCACAGATCATATATCCAAAAATTTTGCACACCTTGATCTAAAATTTTTACAGCAGCTTCCTTAGGATTTCGGCTTCACCTCATAAAAATTTCAGCTTTTGAACCTTCGTAGAAAAAAAGTTAGAGCGAAAATTCCACGATGACCTGTTTCAGATGGCGAAATCCCTTGCATAAGGAGGAAATGAGGATCACAATTTATATAAGTGCTTAGGTTGAGAGAGGCTTCAAAAAGTGAACGTGGGAGGGATTTTAGGAGCTTAAAAATATTAATGATGACTTTTCAATGACCCATGCCCCAACCCCATGGGGTTTTAGCCTAGTATGTGGGGGTACAAACTTCAAACATGAATATCTCTCAAACTGTGAAGAATTACATGGTGTGCCATATATCAATAGAAACATATCAACAAGTAGAAACCATAAAAAGAATTATTGACCCAAAATATATTAATTTGGTAAGTCAAAATTCCCATGAAATATTGGGTTAGCCCCTGGTGCTGCTTGGGTTGACATCAATGACAACCGCTGATCAACAATCTCCCCCTTTGGCATTGATGGCAACATAAGTACTCCCCCTGCGATCATGACACCTCTTCCTACAACATTCTCTCTCCCTTTGACATCAATGGCAAAGGGTAACTCCCCCTGAAACACAACCATCCTGCAGACCTATACACACTTCCACTCCCCCTGACACACAACCATCCTGTAGGCCCGTAATCTACTTCCACTCCCCCTTTATATTCTGAAAAAGGAAAATCTAATGAGAACTAGGGAGAATCCAAAGCTTCTAGTGAAGATATTCCAATGCTGGTGAAAATTTAATATGTGATTCTTTTGGTGCTGCTTGGAATCTTGCTACTTGTCCAACTACTTGCATAACATATGGTCGGGAGGCTGTTACATATAGAAGACTACTAATCATAGATCTGTACAACCTTTGATCCACATCCTTAGATGAGTCGTCTATGCTCAATTTGCAATCTGTTACCATTGGAGTAAGGATGGGTTTTCAATCTTCTATTTTGAATTTCTTGAGCATTTCCTTGATGTACTTGGCTTGACATATAAATATTCCTTTCTCTTGCTGAGATATTTTAAGCCCTAAGAAGTATGTCAGCTCATCAAGTAAAGACATCTCGAAATCACTTTTAACCTTTGTAGCAAACTTCTTACTTAGTCGATCATCATTGCTACCAATTATTGTATCATCCTCTTTAGCTATTAGACATGCTTTAGTTGCTTCATCCATAACATATATGTCATTTGGAGCTCGATTTTCTATAGCCACAATTTCACCATATACGCCTTTCTTGATTTCACATTTTGTGGAGTTGAATAGTATTGTGTGTCCTTGATCACACATTTGTTCAACACTGAGCAGATTGTGATTCATGTTTTCAACCAATAGAGCATTCTTGGCTAGAGCATATTTGCTTCCGAGAGTGACAATACCTGATCCTATAACATTTGAAGATCCATCATTTCCAAAGGGCACGGTTCCATCCTTCTTCTCTTTCAGAGATACAAATTTATTTATATCTCCAGTCATATGCGTTGAGAAACCACTATCAACATACCACACATATTTGTTCTTTTGAGCCTTGAAAGCGAGAGCAAAATTATCATTCTTCTTCTTCTTCCATGTTCGTTCGTTCTGTGGCTTTGAAGATTCTTCTGGAGGATTTTCAAGTTTGCAGTCTTTGGCTATGTGTCCAAAGTTTCGACATTTGTAACATTCAATATTATTTCTTAAATGTTCAAATCTATTGATATTTCGTTGAGCCCTGGGAGGTTCATATTTGACAGATCTCCTGGAATTGTATTCATTCCTAGGGTACATGTGACATTCTACAGCTTTATGACCAAATTTTCCACATGAATAACAGTATCCATAAAAAATATGTTGGTACCTGGATGGAAATTTTCATCGAGGAATTATCTTCCAAGGTTGTTCTTGCGAATCTTGTCCAATGAAGTCTTCATGCATGTTAGATCTCATAGGTTCATTGTATTTTGTTGTAGAAGGTCCTGCTTCTTCTTCTTTGTAACCAATGCCAGTTTTGTCATTGTAAGATCATTGATTGTTGATGAGTTCTTCCAATGCCCTTGAGTTGTTGGCATAGTTTTGGATAGTTTTTCCTTTCTTCACTTCCTCACACAACGAGACTACTTCGGCTTCTAATTCTTCCCTTTCTTGGTTGCTTTCTTCCAACTTCTTTTGAAGTGACTCTTCAATGCATTTGTGTTCTTCAACTTCAATTTTGAGACCTTGAACTTGTTCTTCAAGAGTTTTGGAACGGATCTTCTCCACCTTGAGATCTTTTATAAGCTTGATTGCTTCCTCATAAAATTCATCTATGGTCCATCCTTCTTCTTCATTGTTTGATACCTCTTGCTTATTGTGCTTGGGTTTATTGTGATTGGCCATAAACAATACTCTCTCATTGGCTTCTTCTTCACTATCATTGTCTTCATCGGATGATGAGCTATATTCTTTAGAGAGAAAGTTCCTTTTGGATCCTTGCTTGTTGAATTTCTTAAAGCCTTTCTTTCCTTTTGAGATGTCATTACTTCTGTTTGGACATTTTGCTGCAAAATGCCCAACCTCATTACAACTGAAACATATCAATGGAAGTTTACCTTTGAATTGTCCCTTAACAATTTTTAGTTTTCTTGTGAAGTAAGCATATTCTTCAACTGAAAGACCTTCTTCATCATCTCCCTTTTCTTCACACTTGCAGCTGCATGTCTTTTCAATTGAAGGTTGTTTATCCTTATTGGTTTTCTTAGATGCAACGAATGCAGTTTCTAGATGTGAAGTACCCTTTTCTTAATCAAGTCTCATTTCATATGCTATGAGAAATCCATGTAATTCCTCTTTGCTGAGTTTGTCCAGATTTGCACTGTATTCTAAGACCGATACCTTTGGGTTGAATATCCCTAGTAACATTCTAAGAATCTTCCGTATAATAGTCTTCTCGTCAACTGGCTCTCCAAATCCTTCCAGAGTATTGGTTATTTCATCAAAGTATTGGAAGTATGCAACAATGTTGCAATCTTATTTCATTCTGAGTTGCTCAAATTTTGCTCTATAGATTTGAAGCTTTGCTTCTTTGACATTTGAGTCACCTGCATATATATTCTCAAGCTTGTCCCATACATTTTTGGCAGTTTTACAACCTAACACCTTATGATAAGCAGATTCAATAAGTCCACTGATAATAATATTCTTTGCTTTTGCATCATTTACCAAATTCTTCTTACCTTGTTCATCTGTAGTTGATGTAAATCCATTTTGAACAGTGTCCCATACTTCGTAACCTTGCGCCAAGAGATAGACCTCCATTCTTCCTTTCCAGAGTGCATAATTATTTTCATTGAATAGAGGTACACCATTCTTGGTATGCTCCATGACCTCCTTCCAGCTGTTAAATTGCTATTGAAGGAACCAAGCTCTGAAACCAATTGTTGGAAATACTGAGAGGGGGGGTGAATCAGTATTTCTTTCAATTAGAGCATTAGTTAATCTTCAATTATTATCAGTGTTTGTAAAATGATAGCAGCAAACAAGAGGAACACAAATGCACATAGTTTTTAAGGTGGAAACCCACTCCGGGACAAAAACCACCTAATGCTTTTCTAATAATTCTTTAACATTCAACTCCAATTGAAAATAAAGCTCCAACTTCCTAGAATCTAGAAAAGCATTCTTCTCCAGCTCCCACTGGATGGACGCTCCAATGCCCGAGATTCTTCAGTAGTCAACTGAATGGATTCCCCAACACCCAATGAGCTACAACTCACCCTAGCACCACCCTACCACCCTATAGAAGAATAAAAGAAGAATGGACTCCCGTACCAGGGAAAATGGTCCACTATACAATGATATAGAATGATGTAGAAGAAGAAGATATACTAGACCATAAACCTAACTTTGACACAACCACCTAATGATGATCCTAGACCTCCCAACACTGCCTCTTCAACCCTTGGCAAATAGACACTAGTGCAATTTTTACAATAATGTATTTACAATGACTTAGTACAATGATACCTTTACAATGATTGTATGCAGTGTTGCCCACTTGAAGAATTCATATGATGAAATTCTTGTTGTTGTTATGCACCTTGGTTTCTGATCTTGTCATGCTATCCTCTGCTGCTCCTTTCTTTGCTCTACTGCCGTAGAAAGTCTGGTCCTTTGGAACCCTTGACAACACATGATCTAGCTTTTTCTTGCCTTCTAGGAGCTCGCTATTGAATCTGGTGTATCTATGTTATTTCAAATCCTCAATATCTGATTTTCAGTCCTGTAGTATTCCTTTGAGTCTTCTTTCCAGTGCCATAGGTCTGACCCAATTTGGATTCTTCAAGAGAGAGTTATACCCAATCTCTCACAATGCCCTAATTATGAACTGTTTCAGAAGAGCGCACTTGTACGGCATGCCACGTGTCACTGTTTCTTCATTTGGCTTTGAAATTGATAGAGACAAATTTATATACTGTTCACTATCTACCACTTTTTACAGAATTCCAATCCGATACTCAAAGAGAGAGTTATGACGAATTTACCAAGGTCACTTCTTTGAGATGAATTTCAGGAGCTTGCAAAAACCATAACTTCCACAAATCATATCTCCAACAATATTGTGCACCTTGATCTGAAATTTTTACAGCATCCTCCTCAGGATTTCGGCTTTGCCTCATAAAAATTTCAGCTTTTGTACCTTCGTAGAAAATAATTTAGAGCGAAAATTCCACGATGACCTGTTTCAGATGGCGAAATCCCTTGCATAAGGAGGAAATGAGGATCACAATTTATATAAATGCTTAGGTTCAGAGGGGCTTCAACAAGTGAACGTGGGAAGGATTTTAGGAGCTTAAAAAATATTAATTGTGACTTTTCAATGACCCATGCCCCAACCTCATGGGGTTTTAGCCCAGTAACTGGGGGTACAAATTTCAAACATGAATATCTCTCAAACCGTGAAGAATTGCATGGCGTGCCATATATCAACGGAAACATCTCGACAAGTAGAAACTATAAAAAGAATTATTGACCCAGAATATATTAATTTGGTAGGTCAAAATTCCCATGCAATATTGGGTTAGCCCCTGGTGCTTCTTGGGTTGACATCAATGACAACTGCTGATCAACACAACCCCTGTGTGTTGTTAAAGCTCAGCAAGAGTCTCAGCCATATCCAAATCCTGAAGGAATGCTCTCCTGATAACCCTCTTTTTTGGCTCAGTCGCTCCCTGCTCTAGCTGTCCCACTGGTTGAACTTGACCTACATCTGCATACATCAAAACTTTAGTTTAGTCTTGGGAAAACATTAAAATACAAAAACACATATAAACCTTATAAAAATCCAAAAACATGGTCAAAAAATTCTTACCAATTGCACCCCACTGAGCACCTTCTGGTAAAAATAAATTTGGATCTCCTCGAAAGTCAACGCTTACATATGTATAGTCATCGATGGTGATAATCTAACGCCTGAACCAGGAAAAGAATGTAGTCGAGAACATGATGGTCGATTGACCATCATTTCTAGCGATCAGTTCTACCCATCTCTACATCCTTGGATCTCTAGGGTTAGATATACCCAGCGTCACATGTTGAGGTTTCATCAGTGTAAACTACCCTAAGGCGAAATAAATGAGGATCTAACCATCGTTTAAATTTTTCTTCCTTCCTCCCTTTTCCTTTCTCAGTTTTTCTTTCATTTGAGAGAGTACTCTAGTGCATACTGCATGTAAGATATTTTTTCTACGTGTAGTGTAGCGGTACCATCAAGCTTTGTGATTGTGAATAATATGGTTCTCAATGGAAAATCATGAACATCACGGATGTTTATTTTTCCATCCTTGCTAGGTTCCGCCCCTGGGTTGCAATACTACAATATATAATCTCTCACCATCTCTCCACCGAGAGGAGACCCTGAGAGAGAAATAGGTAGGCCTCTCCTCGACAAACCTGTGAGAAAATAGATATCCTCCACTAAAATTGGGACCACTTTGTCCCCAATATGAAATTCCTCAATCGTTGGATCCCATGCACGAACAGGGAAATCCAACAGTTCAATCTGTTGCCTCATACCAGATAATCTGAAGTACTTCAGCAACCCAAAGTCTCTGAGGGGTCTTACAATACCTGGATCATTTAGGGAAATCATGTTTTGTTCCTCATGTTCCCTTTCCATCCAAGTAATTTTCATTTTGGTCCGTTGAATCCTGAAACAAAATCATAAGACTCATAATGATCCATTTTATGCAAAAAAATCAGGGAAAATTTGGGCACATTGCAAAGAAAAAAATGTGAATTGCGCCCAATGCACCCCTGGTCAAGGAGAGTGTGTTGCAAGTGCACCTGGCCTTCAATTCTAGTACACTACAATGCACCTTCTGACATTCAAGGGTGTGTTTCCCTGTTTGAAAAAGAAATCTACCCTAAGGGGCCCAAATCCCTAAAAAATTGCAATGAAATGAAACAAAAATACTACTGAAAGAAATAGGAGTTTGATAGCACCAACTTGGATCAAACGGCGAGGAAAACTGTCTACATAATTGATCGCAATCAACAGCTGAAGTTCAGGGGAAAAAACAAGTTCAGAGCTACAGAATACAAATGGTAACTTTAAAATGGTAAAAATGAATAGTAAAACTCTTTTAATTAGTCATTTGATTATTTTCAAATCATATTTACTGTTTTGACTATGGTTTTATTCACTTTTTTATCATGAAACATGTATTTTTAATCCATTTGATGTTGTTCTGAATAGGTTTATAGCTGACATAGCAGATTATTGGTGCACATTTATTTCAAGAATGATTTGACCACAAAGCATACTTTTATCCTTATTTTCCAAGCTTCGATCAAAATGAAAAAGGACTTGAAGAACACTTTTATCTATTTTTCGAGCTTCGATAATGATGAAAAAGGAACCCCTGGAGTCTTCTTTTAGCTCTTTTCAGACTCTGATAACGTGAAAATATTGTCGCACACTTGTCTTTTCGAGCTCATAAAAGTAAATGAAACGAAATCTACTCAGTATAAGTTTAACCCTTTTCTAGACTGAGATAGATTATTTACGAAAAAGGAAAATCTTCGTCAAACATGGCTAGGAGGTTCTCTCAGATATCATTTTACACTTTTTTAGATATGAGCAGACAAATTTACGAAAAATGACTTATGGAGTTTTCTTTTTTCCTCTTTTTCAAACTCTCTAAATATGAAAAAGGACCAGGTGTCGTTAGGTTCGTTAAAATATAAAATATCGACGGGTTTGTCGATCATGGAAAGAATCAAGTTTCATTTATCGCTAGACTCGTTAAATTATTAAATAGCGATGCATATTCGCCCGAAGGGTTGAATTATAGATCAAGCATATGTTATCCTCCTTAAGCTTGTTTAAAAATAAAGAGGTATTGGTCGACAAATGACTGGGGAAAATTTGGGAAAGTGAACAAAACTTTTACGGTAGTAGGTCGCTCTTGAACATGACACTTCACTCCATCATCGTGACTGTTTGGGTTGGGTAATATTCTTGAAGGTTCATTAATACCTATGGTTCATCATGCCTTCAATTTGATTTTGGGTAAATGTTGCCAAATCATCTCAGTGTCACCGATATGTTCAAGAGAAGTCATCCAGTGAATACTCATCCTTCTGCAATACTCATAAACCTTCATTTTCATGATAGTCATCCCTGAATATTTCTATATCAAGTCACATTTTGTCTTTGAAATCAGTAACTCCCATTTCACGATAAATTGGCTTCCTATCGACATCAAATCATCATCCAGGAAGTTTACTTAGAAACATCATCTTCCAGTACCATGAGGCTTGTTACAACATCAAAAAGATCCTTGCTTCCAGACCTTTGACCAAAATATTTTGTTTGGTGTTCAACATCAAATCATCTATTCATGCCTTGCAAAATGTACTGTAGTACCTTGAGAGCCATTAACATCAATGGTGGTTCTCTCACATTTTATAACAACGAACATTATTGGCTGGTAATCAAACGATGTCTCACCATGTTCGACTACATATCATATATTCACATGGCTAGACTTTTACCTGAACGATCGAGTGAACAAGATAACAAGACCCCGGATCTAGTTTCATCCATTTGGGTTGCGATTTTAGGATTGTTGTACACATCATCTGTACGATGGCCTTACATACAGATCATCATCTGAACATGGGCCTATATCTTTAGGCATGTCTGTATTGGGAAATATTCCAATGTAGACGTCTTTTTGCACTATGTACATATTATTAGATAGTTTATGTGTTGAGCATGGGAATGCCTCCCTCAATAATACGTGATCAAGATGAAAATACCATAATGTAATGTATTGCAAGATTGATGCAGGTCGCCACTCCACTTCAGTTCCAGCTCATCACATCGTAAAGCATCTCATTCAAAAAATATTATTATTATTTCGACTTCATGCTTTAGGGGGCAGCTATTATAGGTCAATTTTTCCATCATCCCCCATGACCTGGTCAAACTGGGCGTCATCCACAGGACCAATGAAATAGGGTCTACCATCCCCTTACATTTAAGTTGCTATATGCCCTAAGAGAAGAACAATTCATTCATGGCTTCTATTGTGAGATTTCCAAGGTTTGAAGTATATGTTATATCACCTATTGACTCATCAACGTAGCCTCTAAAGGGACTAATAATGTTGCATATGCAATATCCTCCATTCAAGGGTGCACTACAATGCACTTCCCAACATTCAAGAGTGTGTTGGTCACCTGGGAGCATAATTCTCATTTTTCTGAGAATCTCCACATGGCCAGTGCCTTCTAGAAGAGTTTGAATGTGTCAAACTTAGAATCCAAGTGTCCATCTAACACCTCTGAACTTGGGAACATGTCTTTCCTATTATTATAAATTCATTCATTAAGAAACTACCATCAGTTTCCCTATAAATTGAGAACAGATCCTAGTGCTAGGGAAGGAAAATTTTTGGTAAAGAAATGTTATTGGATTCTCATTTGAGAGAGTGAAAGTACTAATATTTTGCTGGTATTATGTTGGATGTGATGAAGATGGGATGAAGCTGGAGTTGGTGGCATAAAATCGATCATTGGTTGTAACCTCCCCCTTCTACTCTTTAATAAATATTTTTGTTCATTTTCCCATATATGTATCTGTTTATGTTTCTATTTATTATGCAATGGATTCTTGAATGATATGTATATTTCATATCTAATCAATTTTATTGATTAAAATAGGTAGATATTTGTATATTCATGTTGTTTTTTTTTTTTTTTTTTGTGTTTGTGTTTGCAGGAATTGATCCGATGATCTGAGTTGGATTGAGAGCGACAAAAAAAATGATAGAAGGAGAAGGAGAAGCGCTTGGATTACATTCTTCTATCATTCTGTGTGTCTTCTTATTTTAGAGAAAGTGATAGAAAAGTCTTTCATGTGTTGTTCTAAGTGCCTAGCACCAAACTTAGGGAATTTAATTTATCCATAGATCACAATTCTGCATAACAAATAGCAGAGCCATTTTATTAAATAGGATGTGGATTACAATGTACAACAGTTCTCCAAAATGGAAACACTCAAGCCAAAAAAGTGGGCTAGAATGACCCTGAAGTCCTCTCCAAGCATGCATTGCATAACTGATGGACTACTAGAGGTTATACTATGTTGTCCCTTCTGCAAATGGTGTAAATATAAATGTTGGGTGAAAGGGAATGTGTAGATCTTGTTGTTCTAGAGCTCGGATGATGTCAGGATTTCAGATATGGGCTCTATGATGAAGACCCAAAATAATCCAAAAAGGATTTCTAGACCCGACAATCTTGGAAATTTACCCTCCTAGGGCTTGCACTATATGACTACTAGGTATGAAAATATACTGCATGAGCTGAAGATATGATGGCTGAAATAAGGCATAACCATATCAATGCATGAAGGGATGATCCATTCTTCAAATCTCCAAGCTAGAATCTTGAGATCTATCTCCTCCTTCCTCCTCCACTAGATGCAGTTATCGAATACACGACAACTGGAATAAACTGCGATGTCAAGGAGGTTACAACTATAGCCTAATGCTAGATGTCACAATGTTGCTCTAGAATTATGGAAATATTATATCAAAAGTGAGGATATGGTCCCTCACAGTATTTCCACCTAAAATACTGGGAAATTCCTTCCTCCTTCAGATCTACAGGACTGGACTATGCAATTCTAGGGGGAATTGCTGCTGCATGGAGGTATAAATGGATGGCCTGAATGTCGAGTATGAATATGTTTCTCCTGGAAGATCGATCTTGAAGCACAAGGTGAAAGGATGAACCCTACCTTCTATTGTTTCCTTCATATTCCTTTTATGCTTTGTGAGCCTTCCATAGCCTTGGCCCACCTCATAAGGTTGCGCTGCACATGTGGCCACTAGCCTCCATGAAGATTGCACTGTCTCTCCATGATCTCCATCATATCTGCATTTAGTTTCCATTTTCCATCATGTGTGCATTTAATTCACCACTTCCTCCATCACTTCATCATTATTTCTCTACGATATTACTTTTATTTCTGCATGATCTTACTTTGACTCCTCCACTATCTCCATGATCTTCTCATTAATTATCCATGATCTCCACTATTCCTTCATTAATAAGCTGCTCCACTACTCCATAATGTAGATCTAATATCTAATTATAAAAATACACACACCAAAAGTGCATTTTATTCATCTATGGGGATGATGGATCCATTCACCCTCTTATTTACTTAATTAATTAAGAAAAATAAGAACTCTAATATTCCAATTAACTGATGGAAAATTGGGAATATTTCAGTCCTCCCCGCAAAAATTTTGCTTGTCCTCAAGAAAGTGAAAAATTAGATGTTACAACAATCCATCTCCCTCCAAATGGCATCCTCATGTGGAAGGCCTCCCCATCTGATCCAATGTGCAATGCATGCTTAGCTCCATAGTTGCCTCTCTAGAATTTCTAGAATGACCTCCAACCGAAAAGTTAAATGCCTCTCCTCAACAATGAGTCTCCAAGTGACAACCATATGTTGTCCAAATACTCCTATATACATGATATATATAAATTGAAGTGGTTCCTACCCCAAATGGAAATTCCCAACTCATCAACTATCTCTCCATCCCATACTACATGAAGTAGATTGCATCTCACCATGCTTTCATCATTAGCCCTGTTGGCCTTGCTGGCTCCAAGCATCATCCCAACATGGTGCAAAATAAGAAGTAGAGACATATGGATGGACATGTAAAATGTCAAACCATACTCCCCCAATAGTAACCACCGCAACAATGCCTCCTGTTTCCATGCCAAATCATCATCAACCCAAGTATGAGAGCCATACTCTTTCAAAATAAGCCACTGCAACAATGCCTCTTACTTCCACATCACATCATCATCATACCAAGTGTAGTAGCCATACTCTCTCAAGAGAAGCCACCACAAAAATTCCTCTTGTTACCATACCAAATCATCATCATACCAATTATGGTGGTCATACTCTCCCAACAAAAGGAAACATAGTAAGGCCTCATGTTGCCATCCTCCATCATCATCATGAAATGTATGGGAGAATGTCATCTCATACTCTCCCAAGAGTAACCAAAGAAACAAGGATCCTTGTTGCCACCTCACATCATCATGATGCAAATAATGGAGCAACAACATATTGATTTACATGTAGAATGTCTCATCATAACAACATAACCAAGTTCCCTGCTACCGCATCATGTGAGTGCCATACAGTGGCAAAAAAAATACTCCACCCATTGACATAGTATATGTCATGAAATGACCAAACTCTATCAACAATAACTAGTGCAGCCATGCCTCCTGCTGCTGCATCACACCAATTTTATGCAAGGCATGGATCATACGCATGTTAAATGTTGGGTAGTAACCATACTTACCCAAAATCAACCAGCGCAACCATGCTTCTTATTTCCCTGTATCATAGATATGCAAGTAATTTTTCAACCCCTTTCTCATCATCCTCATCCATCCATCCCACTATGGATGATGAATCATGTCATGCTCCCACTTGGTATCCACCCAAGGTAGAATACCATCTTCCTCAATCCGATGATAATATTTTCACTCCATGATATTTTGAAGTTCACCCTCCTTGAGGTCTCTCCATGAGATCCTCTCATCAATGGCCTAATATAACCCATGAGGTTCTATATATGTTGTAGGTAGAAATTTCTCTTTTAGATGTGATATTCTCATTAGGAAAAATCCATCCTAACAATGGAAAATGCTATCGATCACAAGATGTCTACCCACTATAATTTGTCCCTCCAGTGCTTCATGAGTGAAGTTTTCCTCGAAATGCTCCAAGAATAATGAGGCCCTCATCTTATCATTATTGCTCAATGACAGCATTGCTGATCTACATGATGGTGCACCTATTGTCTCATGGCCATAAACAATGTTGAACTCATAGCCCAACATTATACTGATTAGGACTATGCTCATCCCATCCTTTGAAACTCCACACTTCAACAAAAAGTTTTGTGTGTATCTAAACAATGAAAAATGAGGATGGCTATACATCTCCTTGATCAAGTCAAGGGTCCTCTGTGTAGTGATATTTTGCTGCTCCAAATCAGTAAGGTGCTTAAATTCTTGGTTATGAAATTTCCCTAATGGCATGTCCCCACAAATATCAAGTTGAGGTACTGAAATAATATGGGATGGAAATGTTTGCAAACCTTGGATCAGTTGAATCTCGGGAACATATTGTTTAGCCACAATAGTTCCTCCAACCGGTGCAATGGCTTCTCCAACTACTGGTAATGGTGATGGCTGCTCTTCTTCTATTGTACCAGTGCTGGTATCTGCCTCCTCTTCCTCACGCATATCACGAATCATGCATGGGACTCTGTTGAGGCCTTAGAAATCTGTGGCAACAACAAGGGGGATAACCACCTGGTCCGGACCTTAAGATAGTTCCTTTTCTATTTGGCATAGTGGCTCCGACTGGATATAATGGGACCAGTTTCCTAGATTTGGGTTTTTGTTTGATTGTTGGGTTTCTCTCAAAGGAATTGCATGAAGAATTACTAAAAACTAAAACAAATTTATTCTAAAATGCAAAACTTTGAATTTAAGCCTAATTTAATCTAACCCAGGATAATACTAATTTGATGCGATCTAAAATGATATCTATTCAATATGTGATGATGAAGATGATCATCACATATTTAATAGAATTATTACTTTGTAAGATGATTCTCTTGAAAAAATGGTTAATCAAAAGAAAATGAGAAATATATCACATATATATGATGATCATATATAAAACAAACCAATTTCTATCTTTATATCATACAATATTGCAACTGATATTTCAGATAAAAACAGTCAGTTTCATATATAATTCATGAAAGTTGGATTCATCACTAATATTCAAAAACAAAATTAGCATAAATGATAATAGTAATAGATGTGTACTGCTCTGTTCATCTGATCAGCGATAATAGGCCACATTCAACTCTTCTATAAATAAGTCTTTCAAAGAATACAAAAGTGCATCAACATTGATCAACAAAATGATATATAACTGAAAGACCGTGTTCCATTACTTTATCAAGGCATTCACAAACTTACTTACAATTAAGCATACTTTGCAAATGTTCTCAATAAAATTCTAGACCCTTCTCTAAATGCATGAGAAGGGTTTAAATAATATAATAACTATAAAATTAAATTAAATTATTACAAAAATGTAGAGGAGGTTTCAAACAACCTTTCTCTAAAAACTTAACTTAAACAATAATCTAAGAACTTTGAACTAACAATCCTGATTTTGTGAATCCCGCCCTTCTTTCTGAGTGTGATCACGAAGTTGACAAATATCTAGCATTGCTTTAAGCTGAGCTGGCTATGATATCTGTGATCGAATCTGTCCCTTGAAAATAGGATTTGAGATTACTGACTGAGATATTATTGTTGAACCTGTAAGAGACTGCAAAGTTTGATGTTGATGGTAAGGTTTGATCAGAAAATTCCAGTAATTTTCCTGATCAAACTTATTAACCTTTTTGATCATTTCCTGTTGTGTATCTTCTCTTTGTCTCCATTTCATTTCTACTTCCCTTGTTACTGAAAACACATCAGACGTGTTTTCTTTAATAAGTTCTGTTTTAAACAATTGATCACATATAGACTGAATAATCTCATTTGATTTCTTGGACGTCTTGGTCGTTGGTATCTCTTCTTGATTAATTTTTTCTCTCCATTCTGCGAATAACAATTCTTTGTGAAGCTTATCTATTTGTGGTAGATTAGCTTGTTTTCCTGTATCTGAAATTTGACACTGAATGTGTTCTTCAATTTTCTTTTCAAGTCTTTCACATTCTAGTTTTTGAATTGCTTTTTGTTGAATCGTTATCTTATTGGAATCACAATAAGAATCAATCATGGAAGCTTGGTGACAAATTTTTTTTTGTTCTTTCTTTAACATAGTGTTTACATCAAGTGCTTCTTTGATGAATTACTCTAACTGTGGTTGACTCTGTAATTCAACCATTGCTCTTTCTAGATGTGCTTTATTTTCATTAAGCTCTGTCTGAGACTTCAATTTGAGGCTTTTAATATCTTCATGAAATTGAGCCGTGCTTATTTTTATTTTCTCAATGGACTTGGCTTTCTCTTCATTTAGCAATTGTTCTAATTCTTGTACTCTAGCTTCCTTTTGTTACAACAATATTCTAAACTCAGTAGCTTTATCAACAGTAGCAGTGGCATATGCCCCTACATATTGTGATAACTTGGTTATATGTTCAGTGGGATCATCTGAGGAATCCTTCCAAAGTACATCAATTGATTCATCTGTTGGTTTTGGAGTTGTTTCATCAATCCTTCTTCTTTTATTTCTTTTAACCAAAATTTTTAGCTAGGACTATAGAAAATGTCTAATGACGGAATATCTTCAATCTGTAGAACTATCTGATATGTAGGGTAGGCTGGTATAATTTCTTTTTCATGCACTAGTGGAACTGTTTGTAGCGGATAGACAGTCTCAACTATTTTTTGTGAAGGTTCTGGTGTTTGAAAACTTGATGTTTGATCAATATTGGGATTTTCTTTCGGAGTCTTTATTGCTTCAGAAAATTCTTCCCATTCATTCATGAGATCTTTTACTTGATATGCCTTGGATTGTTCTAACATGCTATGAGTATGTTGAACTATTTTCGAATTTGATTTTGTCCCATTGTTCTGTGTTTTCTCGAGCACTTCTATCTCTTGAAGAATTTGGTCAATTTCTGAATTTGCTTTCTTAGATTCAGATTCCTTAGATTGATCTGAATTATCAGACTGTTGTTGTGATTGACCTGATTCATTTTCATATATATCTTTCATTTCATCATTTAGACTAACACTTGGAGTGTGTTTTTCATCTTCAATAGTCAACAAATTCAAAGGAACCTTTTCTAGTCTCTTGTTTCTATATGCTTGAAAAGCTTCAACATCTTCTTGACTTAATTGAATAGAAACGTATTTGGTAATATCAGAGAAATTTTCAATGGCTTGGAAGAAATCATCAAATTTATCTTCTTCCTTTACAAAAGGCTTCATTTTTAGCTTTGTGATGTAATTTTTACTCACATCATTAGGATCATATAATATTCTTGGCATAAATTCCAATCTCAACAACTAAATATTGGGAACCTCTTTGTATGTATGGCCAATATTAGCCAAAGAAAAGGTGTCGCACTATAGAGGGAAAGTATGCCAAATATCCTTTTTACAATCCTTTAACTGCTTTGTGACATCGTTGACAAGCTGATATGCTATTTCTTTTGAAAGTAATTTATCTGGAACATAGTAAGGTAAAAAACGGGGAGAAGCATGACTCCCAAATACTCTAATATATGTGAACTTTTCTTCAGCAAACCATCTTGCTACGGGAAGAATATCTACATTGGCTTCTTCAGAAACCCTAGGAGCATTTTTGTTGAAAATCATCTCATGCATGGGCAATATGACTCCGTAGCAGATTTTATAGAAGTGTAAGTGGAAGTCGGAATCCCAGAGTTCTCTATGGTAAATATGAATCGGGGTAGGGTTTTTGGTGGTCCATTTCCAACCCATGGTAGGAAAATTAGAAGTAAAACAAATGGAATTCATGACATAGGTAGACATATAAAATAGAGGTATTTCTCTGAGCGAAACACTTCTTTTATTCCTATATTCAGTTATATGTTTGGCTAAGTAATTGGATAGAATGTCTGCCCAATTTAGAATAGATGAATTGACGATTGCGTCAATTAGGGGAACCCAATCTCTTGAAAATCTAGTACTATCAGGCTTGGAAAATATTCTACACAACATACTAGTGGCATAACAATAAGGATTAGGAATTTGTGCAATTGGGTATGCACCAAACTTATCTTGCTTCAATTTCCCTTCATTGTCCTTCAATTCATGGATGACTTTGATAAGATCTAGATGTTTTGCTTTGAAAGTCTACACATACTTATTATCGTATTTCTGTTGCGGGGTTGGTAGATGATACATTGCTGCTAAATCCTCTGCTTTGAAAGAACCCATAATCTCTCCTCTCGAATTCTTGAAAATTCTATATTAAATGTTTAAGTGGTCAATTGCCCACTTAACCATGTCTGTATAAGGAAGAATCTTTGGTCTCGCCGCTATCCTGTGAATGTGTGAGTATGCAACGTTAAAAAGGGTTGTATCAGAGGTAGAATCAGTGCCTGTGGCAAAAACTTTGTCTATCACCCTGGGTCCTTCATCTTCGAAGAGTTTGTACATTGCCTCCCATGACGAACTGCCACAGTCTTTGTTGCAGACGATGTCTGAAAATAATGAAGACATATATGCGTCTTCTGTGGATGATGTTTGAGATATTTCCTTGCCTCTTTTGCTTATTTTGAACTTCTTCAACCAAGTAATTGATTTCCTAAGAGCGAAATGAATTTAACATATAAGGAGTCTTATAAGAGTAAATCAATCATTTACTTCTAATGCATGCGATAATATTTCAGTCCATCAATCATCTTTCATAATTCCTAATTTAATATTTACATGGCCTCACACGTAAGATCTATCAATTGTTTTAAAGCCATTAAGATCTTAAATTCTATTTGATATGACACAAAATATTTTCACATGCTGATTTCATTTAATACGCAAATTGCAATCATTCCTTATAATATTTCGTGATTCTTGACCTTTAAAGGTTGTGAAATGCGATCTGCGCAAATCACAAATCGCAACTTTTATAGGATAGAGTTTGAGTATATATTATAAGTTGCGCGCAATGCAAATTGCGAAAAACTTAAAGTGGACGCGATCGTGAAAGATTTTATATTTCTTAGTTTATTTGCTTGTTGGGTCCGTGGGTATCGCAACTTTCAGCATTTATTTCTTAAATATTTATTGATTAAATAAAGTGCGATGCGAAAAAGGAAGAATAAAACGATGATTTTGATGTTTTTACAAGGTTTTTTAATTATTTCTTCGGAAAGGCTTTGAGCATATTTCACAATTCGCATATCTTACATTTTATAATTCTTTTTGAAATAAGATATGTAATATGCGATGCGCTTGTAAGGGAAGAACATACAATTTTATTTTCTAAGTTTTTTATTTTAGGAAATTATAAAAAATAATTTCCTAATTATTTCTAAATGGTCCCTATTTATAAAAAAATAAATGGGGGGTTGTTGTATAGCACAACAATTGGCGATTCACTTGGATGAACTAGATGTCTCTGATAAAAATTTTGAAAATTCTGAACCTTTTTGAAAATAAAATAGTTAAAGGAAGCAAATTTCAAATAAATAATATCTTTGCCAAACAATGAGAATTTCTTTTATTCACTATTCATGAGAATTCCTCTATAAATATATAAGTATGAAAATCTATACGAGTCCTTACTTAGTTAAAAAGAATAAAGTAAATAACCTTTGCAAATCAGCTTTATATAGATTTACTCTTTTTATCACAGATAGAGCCTCTATTCCAATAGCAAATTTTAAGCTTTTGGCAGGGTTACCTTTTACCCAGTTATGATCCATCTTTTCATCCAGTATTTCTCATAATTTTCATAAGTAAATTCTAATTTATGAAAAATTTCTCTTAAATATTTTAATCTACTTAAAATCCATTGTCTTGGCTTGGTAACCAAATAATGACAATGCCATTCACAAATAGTAATTAAAGTCATTACACTGTTTTGGTAGACAGTATTAGTAATGTCAGTTTAACTTTTTCTTTATGAACATGGTAAATAAGCTCGTGATGAGACTTACTATCTTTTAATTTTTTCTTCAAATCATCTTTTTTTTTTTTTTCTTTTGAATTCCTTTTGAAAATTTATAAGTTTTTCCGGATGGGATGAATCATACGTCCTTTTAAGATACTTGATGATAATGTCGAGTTTTAAATTTCTTTTCTGCAAGAAGGTTTCTTACTAGATTAAAGTTTCTTTTTCTGGATTGATAAAAGAATATTCACACTATATAAAAATGAGAGTTCATTAAAACAAATAATTGTTTTATTGAAATTTCATTTTTTAGAAAGATAGAATCAATTTGTCTCTCTAAATATTTCGATTTTCCTTCCTTAACATTTTCATTTTTTTATAAGTGAAAAAAAAAATCAAAAGAAAGTTATCTGAGAATTGTTTTGAAAGGCCAACTATCAGTAATAAGCAAGCTTTTATTTTTGCAAGAAAAACAAAAAAAATAAACAAGGATAGAAGGGATTACCTCCAATGAGAAATATTTTTTCAAAATGTGCCCATTAATAGGCAAAGAATCCTTTTTGCCTGATAAATCATGTAACATAAATGTTGATGGGCCTATTTGTTCAATTATTTGAAATGGACCTAGCGAGAGTTTTTGAAACTTTGTGTGTTTACCCTTTTCCTCATGCATTTTGTCCCACTTCAATACCAAATCACCAATTTGAAAATTCTTTGGACTAGTAGAAGTTGAATCAAATGAAGCTTTTATTATTTGTTGATGATGGATATGAGTTTGTTTGGATTTTTCTCTTTCTTCTTCCAACTTAAGAATTTGATCTTGTCTAAGTTGAAGGGAAGAGGAAGGATTTTCATCAATAAACTGCACTAAATAAAATGATGATATTGTTACGTTTATGGGTAGAATTGCTTCTTTCCCATAAACTAACACAAATGGAGAAGTACCTATTGAAGCTTTGTGGGTGATTCTATCTACCCAAAGAGCAAATAATATTGCTATGTGCCAATTTTTATAATTTTGTTCTATAGTTCATTTGATGATTTTGATAAGGTGTTTATTTGTAGATTCAGCTAATCCATTACCTTGCGGGTAATAATTAGCTGAGTATTTTAATTTAAAACCTCTTCTCAAAGCAAAGTCTATCATGGCATTTCCAGAAAAGTAAGATGCATTATCAAATATCAAAGCTGATGGGAGACCAAACCTACTGATTATGAATTGATCAATAAAATTTGTAATACTTTGTGTATTAACCACCTTTAATGGGATAGATTCTACCCATTTTGTGAAGTAATCAGTTGCAGTTAGAATATACATGTGTTTTTTTTGAAGAGTTAGGAGTTATTTCACCTATAATATCTAACCCCCCTTGTTAAAATGGTTGTTGGATATTTACCGGTTGTAATGGAAATGTTGCTTTCCTTTCTCTTCCTGTTGCAGTTTGACATACTTTAAATTTTCTCGCCTATTCATGTGCACCTTTAAACAGAGTTGACCAATAATAACCAGCATGCAGTATTTTATGAGCTGTGGTGTTTTCTCCGAAATGACCTCCAACTGGTCCATCATGTAATTCCTACATTACTTTTTCAGCTTCAGTTTTTTCTAAACATCTCAATAATACATAATCATAATTCCTTCTAAATAACACATCATATATGAGTTGATATTGATTTGATTTAAGTCTCAGAGCATGCTTTGCTGTATAATTGAGATATAATGGAGCATATCCATTTTTCAAGAAAAATTTCAGATCAGCATATTGTGATTGAGAATCGTTTAGGCTTACCTTAGACAGTTGTATTTCATTTGATTGATATTCTTCTGTTGGTAAATGAGAGGCTCTGGTTAGCATCATGCAAAGACCTTATCCTTTAAAAATTTTAGCCGAATGTACCTCTACATCATATTCTTGAAGTCTGGTAACCCAATTTGCTCTCTTCTCTCCTACTTCCCGTTGAACTAATAATTTCCTTACTGCTGAGTAAGGTACTATTATTTTAGTATGTGTTTTTAGGAGAAAAGGTCTGAAATGTTTCAAAGCTTCAAACACAGCATAAGCTTGTTTTTCCACAGTTGAATAATTTAACTCATCACCTTGAAGGTTAGAACTAAAAAACGCAATCAGTGCTTCAATGTTTTGATCATTTAACTGTGTCAAAACTGTTGCGTATGATGTATCAGAAGAAAATGTATATAATACAAATGTTTTAAGAAAATCATGATTTGTTAAGGAGGGAGCTTCAATGATGGCTTTTTTTATCAACTGAAAATAATTTCTCTCTTCTTTTCCCCATTTAAAAATTGATTTTTTCTTGATCATTGATTGTAGGGGTAAGATGATTTGGGAAAAATCTGGAACAAACCTTTTTACAAAATTAATTTTCCCTAAAAATGATTGCATCATTTTTTTATTGTGTGGTAGAGTAATATTTTCAATTTCTTGAATCCTATCAGGATCAATATGGATTCCTTGTTTAGAAACAATGAACCCCAATAATTTACCTTCCGATAAGGCGAAATAACATTTTTTAGGATTCAAGGAAATATCCTATTTTCTACATCTTTCAAAAATGTTTTTTAGGTGATTAATGTGATCAGTTCTATGCTTAGATTAAACAGTAATGTCATCCAAGTATATAACAACTGAGCTATTGATTAGTCCTCTGAAATCTATATCCATAGCACGTTGAAATGTAGCACCAGCATTAATCAGTCCAAAAGGCATTTTTTGATATGCGTATGTTCCCCACTTTGTTCTAAATGTTGTTTTTAATCTATCATCAGGATGTACCATGATATGATTGTACCCTGAAAATCCGTCGAGAAAAGACTTCAATTCAGATCCTGCAACTGATTGTAATATCTGTTCCATGGTGGGTAAGGGAAAATTATCTTTCTGACAGGCTTTATTTAAATTTTCAAAGTTTATGAAAATCCTAATGTCTCCATTATTTTTCCTAAATGGAACCATTTTTGACATCCATTTAGAATGTCTAACAGGAAAAATGATTTTGGCTTTGAGCATTTTGTTTAATTCAGATTTAATTTGACTTTCTAAATTTGGATGAATTTTCCTAAGTTTTTGTTGAACAGGCTTGTCATCTGAGATTGTAGGTATGGTATGCTGAATTATGGAATTATCATATGTCTTAAGATCTGAATAATCCCATGCAAAGATATCTTTATATGTTTTCAGCAACTTAATAAATGACATCCTTTCTTTAGGTTTTATACCAAGACCTAAGTTGATGTATTGAGGTTTTTCTGGTGTACCAAGATTAATCAATTCAAAATTTAAAGTAGAACTTTAAGTTTTTGAATTGGTTACCTTCTTAAACCTATCTTTCAAATCATAGAGGTCTTCCATTTTTAATACAGATTAGGGAAGTGAATTAGTATTTGGTTTATCTTCAATCTGTAAATTTTTTTCATGTTCATTTATGATCTGACCTTCATAAGCTTTGTCTGATGTAAGAAAGTCTACTATATCTGCATCATTATTAAATACTCCCCAATTTGTAAATTGTCAGGAATGGAAGGCTTAAAAATTAACTCAATTGAAAATCTATTTGGGCTAAATTCTTCAGATGGTATGAGTCTAGATGCTACATTAGCAAGTAAATCAGCACTTGCATTTTGTAATCTAGGGACTGTGGAGATATTGAATGCAGTAAAATAGGAAGTAAGACTCTGAACTAAATTTGATAATGTTTCAAATGTCTAGAAATACAATGAATTGTATTTCTGACTTGTCTAACAATTATTTCAGAATCTCCATATACTTGAAAATATTTAACATTAAATCCTATAGCTTTATACAGACCTTGTATCAATGCTTCATATTCAGCAGTATTATTTGTACACTGGAACTCGAGTCTACAAGCTAGTATTTTTTTCTCTCCTTGTGGACCGATTAAAATGCAAGCTGCTCCTGCACCATCTTCTAATTTTGAACCATCAAAGTATAGAGTCCAAAATAAAGACTGTTTTGGAATTTGATTACTAAGATTAACATATTTATAAGCATATGTTTGAGAAAAAATTTCAATTTGAGAAATAGCAGTATTTATTGAAAAAGGTGAAACCTGAGCATTGAATGATCCAAGAAACGATTCAACTGAATAATTTCCTATGATATTATTGGTGAAAGCTACAGGTTCATTTACTTCTTCTAGTTTAGTGACTGTATGTTTCGTGATTTTTTCACGTTCAATTATGATTTGATTTGGTTTTCCATTGTATGGTAACCACATGTGTGACCAATCGGTAGCAAAATATCCATGTAACTTTTCAGACCAATCCCTTCTTAGAATAAGACCATAAAATTTAGGAATTTCTGTGACCAAAATATCAACTACTTGCAGTACCTTTGGATTGGAATATAACCTAATAGATACTGACAACATTTCTCCAATAACTTCAACTCTTGTTCTACCAATTGAACTATATGTACAATTGAATTTTGATTGATATTAAATTTTGTGCACATTTTTCTTGGCATAATGTTTGAAGAGGCTCCTGAATCAATCAGACAATTATGATCATTTTTGTTGAAAATCTCATAAGTCAAAAGTAAAGGAGGAGTGTGAGAAATAGATCTCTCACCAATTAAAACAAGATCATTGGGATTTACTTTTTTTGCAGACGATGGAGGCTTTCCCATATCTTTAGAAGCTTGTGCTATAACTAGTGGTTGTATAGGTTCTACGGGGATTGCCTTGAGTTCTCTAAGCAAAATTTTCTGTTGTTGTTTTAGTTTGGTCATTTCGTGTAATGAAATATTTTCTTTATTATTTTTCGATATATTTAACTATATTATACTCCACTGTATCTGAAACTATCAAAGTTTTAGAAGTTGAATCGGGATCTGGTGGAATAGAATCTGTCTGAACAGTTTTAGAAATTCTAACTGTTGTTTTCTCCTTGGTGGGGAGAGAATTTTGTTTCTGATTTGATACAATTGAATCAGAAGAAGATTTAATTCTTGTAGACACATGCATAGCTTCACTTTCTTCCTCCGTGGGAAGAATAAAATCCCATAAACCATTTAATTCAACTTCTTCCTCAGATTCTAGTTCTTATTCATGGTGAAGGATCTTCAGTATCTTGATCAGATTCAGCATTCAAAATTATGTTTGGAGGTTGAGATATTGAAGAAGAGTTTTTCTTAAATGGGCGAAATTATTTTTTTGGCGTTGAGGTTTCAACAACATGTTTCTTTATTTCAATCATATCATTTGACATAGTCTTTAATAGTTTTTGAAGACCTTCAAGATCAAATGGATCTTTCGAGACCTTCTTTTTTGAATCTTGACTAAATGTCACTTTCTTGGATTTCTTGTCTTTTATCTCTGAACATTTTTCTAATGCTAAGATTCTTTTCTCTGTTGGGAAAAATACTGAGAGGAGGGGGGGGGGGGGGGTGAATCAGTATTTAGGGCATACTCAAAACTTTTTACTTTTTCTTACGTGAAAACACATACGCGACTTTCATGTAGCCAACTCGCGTATACACGCGGATATACTTAATACGACTTGCGTATACACGGAGATCTTATTATGCATTTAATTCTTTACTTGGATCGAAAATGCATCATTTATTCATCGGATGTTTAGTTAGCGATAGCATTTGCGGTAATAACGAATAAACTATCACACATAAGCAACACACATGAACAGGGATTTAAGGTGGAAACCCAAGTCGGAGAAAACCCTTGCTCTGCCGTCGTCTCGATCTTCAATATTTTATTATAAAGAAAACATCGTACGGCCATGTCTGGCGCGGACTCATACCGGCACGCAAGGCACCCACTGCGAGAAGGCTACAACCTTCTCTCATTTTACCGGCCTCTCACGGAAGGGACTACAACCCCTGCTCGTTTTTTACCGGCCTCTCTGGAAGGGAGCCACTACCCCCTGCACTCGTTTACCAGCCTCTCCTGGAAGGGAGCCACTACCCCCTGCACTTGTTTACCAGCTACCACTGGAAGGGAGCTACAACCCCCTCACTGAAGGCTTCGACCTTCAGCACCATTGCTGACCACGTTTCATCAATTTTCATACTGGATCCAATAGCTTCCATGCAACACAACTTGTAGGCCACTTTTCATCATATTTTCAGACTGGACCCACTCCACACATTTAAGCTCAGTCATACATCAAACTAAAACTGATAACTCCATCAATTCATTCATTGAATTATCAACCAATCAATCAAACAACTTGATCTTAGATCATCATGATCAGCAGCATAATCATCATTCAAACAACCCAGATCTATATGAATACATCATTAACAGATAGCAGTAAAACAACAGAACAGATCAGACATTTCATACCACATACTTCAGCAAACCCTAGTTTTCATACGTTCTTTCCTTTCACTGATCCGGCATATATACGCGCTTTCATGTATATAAACCCGCGTATACATCTGCACATATTACAGAACTAATTTCACAACCCATACGTGCTTTCTCTTTATCCAACCCGCGTATATACGCGCTTCCTCTGTTACAAACTTGCATATAGATCTTCAGACATTTTAGGTCAGTACAATTCTTCAGAACAGATGCATAGCTCAGATTTTACCCTTCACTTCAGAAACATGTTCACCTCATCTCAGATCTAAACATTTCATAAATAGATCTAGAAGATACAAATACATTTCAGATCTAAAGATCCCTCTTCATCATTTTCTTCACTAGTGCATCATAGAATCAGATCTATCATTAAATTGTTACCCTTTCCATTCAGACATACTTCAGAGTGAAGTATTCATTCAAACCCAGACTCATGCACTCACTTGCACTATGAATTTCTTCTCCTTATATAGGTTTAGCCTTTGTCAATACCATGAGCCAAAACCACACAACTTCTAATGGTATTCCTGGATGAGATCAATTAGATATTCAAGCGCTCAATACAATGGGTCAATACCATGGCAAGAACCCCTGGATTTATAACTTTAGAGCGCAATTAGGCATACACTACTTAGCACGTAATTTTCCGCGTACATACGCGACTTCTCCTTGACAAAAACGCGTATGCCTTGTGACATACCTTTTTCATCATTATTCTTGCACATACTGATATTTCTTTCTCTGGTACTTCTGAGCTGCTTGTAGAACATCAGATTTACATCATTAATAAACTCATCAAGCATCAAGGACAACTTCATCAAGTGGGTTGCCATCAAGGACAACACTCTGCATCATATTGCCAACAATCTCCCCCTTTGGACTTGATGGCAACCACGATGGTGTTTGATCACAACAAATAGATACATTAAGCATAATGATATTCTCCCCCTATTCAAACACCATGTCACTCTCCCCCTTTGACATCAAGGGCAAAGGGCGGATCAAAACCAACACAAGGTGTTTCTCCTCATGCTGTAGAACTGATGTACACTGAAGTGACCATGCTCCCCTTGAGTTCATGCTGAAAGTTCAAACATATTTTTCAATGAAGTACATGACTCTATGACCTTCCTATCACCAAGGACTCCTACTTAAATCAAAGATCCTACCAAGTGGATTTACATATGAGACTCAAGTACCCAACCAAGTGGGTTTACAAATTTGAACAAGTCCTTACATGACTGAATATTACAATTTTTACATCATAGGTCTCAACATGACCTTTTCATCAAATTACAAATATGAATTTTCATGACCAATACCAGAACGACCTCAAGAGAGATCATATTTCAGAACCATCATAATGCCAACAATGTATTATACTCAGCAAGACTAATGCTCCCCTTGAAACTGTGCATCCAATGCATCCTTTCTATATGAAGAAATCTCCCCCTTTGCTTGTGCATCCTGAACACTTTCAACAACAAATCATCAAGGAATCTTCACCCAAAATCAGAGAATGAAACAGAAATATAAGAGCTGAAATACCACCAGAGACTCCAAATAGCATCAGAGATACCAAACAGCACCACATCTTGTGCTGAAGAAATGCTGACCCAAAAAAATTGTCAGCAACCACACATACGTGGTTTTCTGTGTATGAACTCGCGTATATACGCAACTGTGTTTTATGAAATCCGCGTATCTAATTCCATCTTTTGCATTTTAACCAGATCTGATCCTCTGTGAGGCAGAGACAGTTTTCAGTTTTTTTCTGAGATATTTGAATGCTTCCCTGGAATATATGAGAGCAGATAGATAGGACAATGTATTTGTGTCTTCAAGTGTCATCCAATGGTTGTAGCATAAGCACATTAGTAACCAAGCCTTCAAACTCTTTGCTGCATCAACATATTCTTCCCAAGAGGAATTATCATACCAGAACAACTTCTATAATAAACAATACGTGTCAAGCAATCATTCATGTGATCTGATATCACCAAGATCTTCAAGAATTATCATGATCATGATGTAACATGTGTAAGAATTAAAAGAGGTCTCAACCAGCAACAAACTCTACATGATCTATCCTTATCTCTGAATCACAAGACTTCCATCTTATCCATGTGTTGAAACAAAAGATACTCTTCAGCAAAAAGCAGTCAGGGCTCATCCATAATCTCATCATAAGAAACCATGTATCATTTCATCATCATTTAGAACTGAGTAATAAGCAGATACAATGCCAATAATACAATCATTAATAGTCAGACTGATGCTCCCCCTGAACCTATGCTCCTGATCTTCAGCTGTCATACACATTTTCTTATCATTAGTGAATACGCGACTGTCTCCACTGTAACTCGCGTGTATACGCGGCTTTAGTTCACCGAACCTGCGTATGGAAAGTGAAACATTGAAAACTTCACATTCCTTCATCTCCCCCTGAATTTGTACCACATGTACCTGTCTTCTTCACATCAAATGCTCTATCAGAAATAAACATAACCAGAATAATGAGAATCATCATACATTGCTCCCCCTGTGATGATACATTACTAATCCCTATAATGTATCTCACATCTCTCCTGCAGTCATTCAGAGAAGTAAGCTTTAGAAGAGGATGACTGCTGTAGGGTCAGTATTCCCTACGTTTCTGACCGGTCCTCCATCTTTTTCCAAATTTTCTTGAACTTTCTATTTGTGTGCTGGAAGTTATCCAATTTCTCATATCTGTTCATCCTTCATTCTTTTTCCACATGTCCATACTTGTTACAAGAATAACATCTCATGTGACTAGAGAAGTAAGCATAAGGATCATAGTGTGTTTCTCTTTTCTTCCTTCTATTGCAATCAGCTGCTTTATGACCATACTTGTTGCATGAAAAACAATATCCCTTGAAGCAACCAGAGTACCTTTCTGAATAGAATCTATTTGATTGTGACTGAAATGATCTGCTTCTGCAATTGGCTGCAACATGCCCATAATTATGACATTTAAAGCATTCAACATTATTGAATGATTTCCTTTGAGAATTCATGATTGTTTCTTTCAACACTTCAGATCTTGTATTGACATCCTTTGAATCTTTAGCACTTCTTTGTGAACTAGATTCTCCTTTAACATTTTCATGAAAACCAAGACCAATTTTAATAGAAGGAGACCTTTGACTACTAAGAATATTTTCCAGAATCTTAGTACTATCTTGAAACCTCAAGATTTTATCCTTTTCTTCTAATTTACCTTTGAGAATGTTTACCTCAACCTCCAATTTTTGGCATTGCTTCTTCATGCTTTCTTTGACCCTTTTTCCTTCTTCTACTTGATCATTCAATTTTAAAATTTCTTCCTTCAACCAATTTTCTTGTTCTTCAAAAATTTGTAGTAGTTCTTCATTCTTCTTATTTGATTTTTCCAGATTTGTTTTGAGCGAGATGATTTCTGCTTCATGTCCTTCTTTTTCAAACGATTGTAGAAGTTCTTCATTCTTCTTATTTGATGCTTCAAGATCTGCTTTTAGAGAGATGATTTCTGCTTCAAGTTCTTCATTCTTCTTATTTGATTTTTCCAGATCTTCTTTGAGAGATATGATTTCTGCTTCAAGTTATTCATTCTTCTTATTTGATTTTTCCAGATCTTCATTTAGATCGATGATTTCTATTTCAAGTCTTTTATTTCGATTGGTTGTATAATTGTACAACCTTTGATACTTGTCTATTTGTCCATTCAGTATTTCTATCTGTCCATTCATTTGGGAGATCATCTCATTGTAGATAACTTCTCTCTCTTTAACAGATCTTTGCTGATCTTCAACTTTAATCTTGAGAGCTTCTTCTAGATCCATAACACTACTTTTACTATCTTCACCATTGCAGGCACAAGAAGGTGAATCACAAGAACAACAATCAGTACCTGTTTTATCTTCTTCATTTTCTGCTGCACATGTTTTCTGAGATATTTCTTTTTGAGTGGCCTTCTTCTTTTTCTTTCTTCCCATTGCAACGGATCTCCTTCAAGCGATCAAGCTTCTACAGAAGGACCTGCTCTGAAACCAATTGTTGGGAAAAATACTGAGAGGGGGGGGGGGGGGGTGAATCAGTATTTAGGGCATACTCAAAACTTTTTACTTTTTTCATACTAAACCCATACGCTACTTTAGTGAAGCCAACTTGTGTATACACGCGGATATCCTTTATACAACTCGCGTATACACAGAGATCTTATTATGCATTTAATTCTTTACTTGGATCTATGCATCATTTATTCATCAGATGTTTAGTTAGCAGTAAGCATGTGCAGTAATAACAGAATAAACCATCACACATAAACAACACACATGAACACCAGGATTTAAGGTGGAAACCCAAGTCGGGAGAAAACCACCGCTGTCGTCGTCTCAGTCTTCAATATTTTATTATAAAGAAAACATCGTACAACCATGTACTGGTGCAGACTCATACCAGAACGCAGGCACCCACCTGCAGAAGGCTACAACCTTCTCTCGTTTACCAGCCTCTCCTGGAAGGGAGCTACAACCCCCTGCTCTCGTTTACCAGCCTCTCCTGGAAGGGAGCCACTACCCCCTGCACTCGTTTACCAGCCTCTCCTGGAAGGGAGCCACTACCCCCTGTACTCATTTACCAGCTACCACTGGAAGGGAGCTACAACCCCCTCACTGAAGGCTTCGACCTTCAGCACCATTGCGGACCACGTTTCATCAATTTTCATACTGGATCCAACGGCTTCCATGCAACACAACTTGTAGGCCACTTTTCATCATATTTTCAAACTGGACCCACTCCACACATTTAAGCTCAATCATACATCAAACTGAAACTGATAACTCCATCAATTCATTCATTGAATCATCAACCAATCAATCAAACAAATTGATCTTACATCATCATGATCAGCAACATAATCATCATTCAAACAACCCAGATCTGTATGAATACATCACTAACAGATAGCAGTAAAACAACAGAACAGATCAGACATTTCATACCACATACTTTAGCAAACCCTAGTTTTCATACGTGCTTTCCTTTCACTGATCCAGCGTATATACGCGCTTTCATGTATGTAAACCCGCGTATACATCTGCACATATTACATAACTAATTTCACAACCCATACGCGCTTTCTCTTTATCCAACCTGCGTATATACGCGCTTCCTCTGTTACAAACTTGCGTATAGATCTTCAGACATTTTAGGTCAGTACAATTCTTCAGAACAGATGCATAGCTCAAATTTTACCCTTCACTTCAGAAACATGTTCGCCTCATCTCAGATCTAAACATTTCATAAACAAATCTAGAAGATACAAATACATTTCAGATCTAGAGATCCCTCTTCATAATTTTCTTCACTGGTGCATCATAGAATCAAATCTATCATTAAACTGTTACCCTTTCCATTCAGACATACTTCAGAGTGAAGTATTCATTCAAACCCAGACTCATGCACTCACTTGCACTATGAATTTCTTCTCCTTATATAGGTTTAGCCTTTGTCAATACCATGAGCCAAAACCACACAACTTCTAATGGTATTCCTGGCCGAGATCAGTTAGATATTCAAGCGCTCAATACAATGGGTCAATACCATGGTAAGAACCCCTGGATTTATAACTTTAGAGCGCAATTAGGAATACGCTAATTAGCACGTACTTTTCCGCGTACATACGCGACTTCTCCTTGAAAAAAATGCGTATGCCTTGTGACATACCTTTTTCATCATTATTCTTGCACATACTGATATTTCTTTCTCTGGTACTTCTGAGCTGCTTGTAGAACATCAGATTTACATCATTAATAAACTCATCAAGCATCAAGGACAACTTCATCAAGTGGGTTGCCATCAAGGACAACACTCTGCATCATATTGCCAACATTCTCTACGGCAAGAGCTTCTTTGATGTTCTCTAAAAGAGTAGCTTTACCAACCCTACCTACAAAAATAGCTATATTAGAAGACAAAGAAGAAATATACCATTCTATTTGTAAATCAACAACATGTTTGGAAGCAGTTGGAATTTTGTTTAAATACTTGTTAAATCTGGACTTGAAATCTTTGATCCTTTCCCCTGAATTTTTTTTAAGATTGGAAAGAGAATTTATTAGGGATGCAACAGTTATATCATCTCCAAATTTTGCAATGAAAACTTGCTCAAAAGTTACCCAATCGGAAATAGATCCTACTGGAAGTGAAAAGTACCGGGATCCTGCAGATCCTTGTAAACTATAAGGAAACAATATAACTACAATATCTTCATGAGAAAATCCATTTATATTCATGGCTAACATAAAGTTATTTATATGTTCTTCGGCAGGAAGACCATCATCTGGATTATATTTAGGTAGCCATTTTTCTGAATGATCTGGAAGAGGATTTGGATTGGCTATTAATACAGCACCAGGATTCGTCCAAGGTTGATTAGCCATAATTGGATTTAAAGTTTGTAAAGATATAGAATTAGATCCAGAAGTAGGAGGAATGAATGAAGAACTTACAACTGGAATAGTACTACTTGTAACAACACTGATTGTTTGAGTAGAGGAAATGGAAGACTGAGAAGATGGAGATTGAGTAAGAGGATGTGAAGAAGTAACTGAAGGGAAATTTGATGTGACTTCACTTGTATCTAACTTAGATCTGGATATAGAAACTTTTTTTCGAAATGATCCAATTGGATATGTTAGTTCCAGTGTTCGCAGCCTATCACCGGGGATCAAAATGGGCTCTTACTATGTCTAGTTTTGTTAGATTTTTTTCACATGATCTTCAGTGAAAAACATATTTTAAATGTTTCCATCAGAAGGAGTTCAAAAAAATATTTCCAACGGTATATCACACTCCTGTAACCGGTTTCTGGATCAGAAGATATGATCGAAATGAATGATTGATTCTTGGTTATGCATGTTTTGAGGTCAGTTGCTGCACACAGGGAAAAGTTTACTACAAAATCAATTGGGACAGAAATTTTACAAAATAAAATGAGGTTTTTGTCCATCACATACTAAATAACAAAAACCTCCTTCATTTTATGCATAAATGTTACTATGTGGGAGATATGCAGTGATATTTGAAGCCTACATTAAAACAAAACAAATTTTGCAGTTATTTTACTGTTTTAGTCATTTTAGTGCAGTGCCATGTTACAATCTATGGAAAGTAATTTTGAGAAACCAAAAGAGGTTTTTGTTAAACACGAGACATGTAACAAAAACCTCTCTCATTTTATTCACATGTGTCATGAATTGGAATATTTGACTAGATCTTTACAGCTCATTTTTACAGATTTAAATTTTAAATGATTTTCTGTTTTAGAGATGATTTTGTGGCACATATTTCGAGCAAATAGAAACGAATTTCCAAAATTTGAGAGAGGTTTTTCTCTAAAATGACCTTATCTACAAAAACCTCTTTCAATTTTGTAACAGGTGCTATGTTTCAGGAGATACGAGTTCATCTTTGACACCTAATTTCAGAAATTCGGTCCAAATTTAATGTAACTGATTCTATTTTGAAGAAGATGGTTGAGCTCAATTCCCTTATTATAGGGATGAGAAAATTGTATATATTTTATGAATTTCAGAGTGTAAGGGTTGGATTTTTGCAGTAGAGTGAGGCTGCTATTAGACTGTGTAAATTTTTCCTTGAATATTATTTTAATAAAGCTTTTTTCTACTCTTTAAATTTGGGATTCATCACGGTGTTTAATGTGTAGCATGTTTTTCTTGTAAATTCATTTTCATGCTTTGTTTTTTCTGCTAATTTGGTCACAAAATTCTCTAAGGGTAGTGTTAGGAATTCATCTACGCACGATGCTCCTTTCACAATGATTATGTTGTTTGATGTAGTGATTATCTTTTCAGAATCCACCCTGTGTTAGATGCTCTATTGAGTAACCCAGTGCTTATCTTTCTTCTAAAGTTGTCATTGTAGATCCATCCCCTGATTTATGCCTACAGGGTAGTAGTCTTTTTCCTATTTTCTTCTCTCATTACATCTTTAATTTGGATGTACATTGCACTTACTTTGCCCCAAGTTTTCCGGCAAAAACTAGCCCCAAATTCATAGCCCAATAGTCCCTTCTCTTGCTGTTTTTAACCCACAATTTTCAACCAAATCCTTATTCTTCATAGCTAGCCTAAGATTTAGTTATTGCAGCCACGTTTTGTTGGCCAAGAGAGAGCCCTCTCTGTTCTGGCAGGGCTAGATGCCAGATCGAAAGCTTGGTCTGTGGTTACCTCAGAGTTGCCTCTTCTCAGTCTTGAGGTTCATTCTGAGTGCTAACATTTTGGCGTCGTTGCCAGGGACGGGGTGACAGATCTTCTCTGGGAAATATTTTTCAAGTTGCAGATCTTATTTCTGATGGTGGACAATAGTCAAACACATATGAAGGCTGAAATCATCTACCTGGTGACTCCATTGTTCAAAATCCCGAGTTTCAAAGTATTGATGGTGGCTCCACTGGTTAAACGAAGGACTCAACTATTGCTTCTATTTGTTCAAGGTATTCATGTATTGATTTTTCTAATCTTCCTGGTTTTCCTAATCAATTACCAAAGGATGTATATATTTTGAGTAATGGCCCTAAATTCAATGGGGAAGATCTAGCTTTGACTCTTGAACATGTAGCAAATTTTAAAACATTTGTAGAATCTCTTAGAGTCAAAAAAGAGGATTTTTTTATCAGATTGTTCTATGATTCCTTTCAAGGAAAATGTAGACAATGGATTGAAAATTTGTCTGTCAGATCTATTAAGTCATTTGTAGAGTTGTGGTGTATCTTTCTAGAAACATGGATGGAGAAAGAGGAAGAATTCAAAATAGAGGTGCCCTTTATTCAAGGCTTCAGAGAATGGGAAGATATGTGCACAGATGATGAGGTAGATGAGAACTTCGCTTCATCTCTTTCTTCTTATTTGAAGTCTTGTCGATGTAGCCATGAAGTTAAGCTCATTTTTTTGCAAGAGTTTTCCATCAAAATTGAAGAAGATCTAACTGAATTGGAGACCCAAATACAGTACCAGGATCTGGACTATCAAGTCCCATTCTTTGGGGACCTTTTCCAACAGAAGGAAGGAAAGGTAAGGCTGCCCTTGGATTTTTGCATTAATAATTTGCAGCTGGAAGCATGTATTGAGGAGTTGGGGCAAAAAACAGAGTCTGCTCTCTTTGATCCTGTTGCGGCATATATGGAAAAAAAAATCAGTTTGAATAATAAGCCAAATTTCCTTTTATACAACCAGACTCCTTTTGTGCATTTATGGTTGTTCGCATTTCCAGTTGTGTCCTGGTTCAAGCACTTCCAAGCAGCATCCTTATCACAGTTACTTGATTGGTTGGTCTAGCATTACAACATTACTTGATCTATCAATTTTGCTTCAAAAGAGGGTAGGTTTGTGCATAAATAAGCTGCCCAAGGCAGCATTTCAGCTTCCGGTATTGGTTTATGTACATATTGCAGTATGTATATGTTTTTGGATTGGTATGATTTTTTTGGGTTTATAAAGGTTTGTTGAACGTATTTCCCAATGGATGAGGCACTTGGTCTACAATGTTCTTGACACCTCCAAGGAGTTGCTATCCCCAATAGGGCCGATGTTAGTTCCAGTCTTCGCAGCCTATCACCAAGGATCAAAATGGGCTCTTACTATGTCTGGTTTTGTTAGATGTTTTTCACATGATCTTCAGTGCACAACATTTTTAAATATTTCCATCAGAAGGAGCTCAGAAAAATATTTCCAATGGTATATCACACTCCTGTAACCGGTTTCTATATCAGAAGATATGATCGAAATGAATGATTGATTCTTGGTTATGCATGTTTTGAGGTCAGTTGCTGCACACAAGGACAAGTTTACTAAAAAATCAATTGCGAAAGAAATTTTACAAAATAAAAAGAGGTTTTTGTCAATCACATACTAAATAAAAAAAACCTCCTTCATTTTAAGCATAAATGTTACTATGTGGGAGATATGTAGTGATATTTGAAGCCTACATTAAAACAAAACAAATTTTGCAGTTATTTTACTGTTTTAGTCATTTTAGTGCGGTGTCATGTTACAATCTATGGAAAGTAATATTGAGAAACCCAAAGAGATTTTTGTTAACCATGAGCCATGTAACAAAAACCTCTCTCATTTTATTCACAGGTGTCGTGAATTGGAATATTTGACTAGATCTTTACAACTCATTTTTACAGATTTAAATTTTAAATGATTTTCTGTTTTAGAGATTATTTTGTGGCACCGATTCTGAGCAACTGGAAACTAATTTCCACAATTTGAGAGAGGTTTTTCTCCAACATGAGCTTATCTACAAAAACCTCTTTCAGTTTTGTAACAGGTGCTATGGTTCAGGAGATACAAGTTCATATTTGATACCTAATTTCAGAAATTCGGTCCAAATTTAATGTAACTGATTTTATTTTAAAGAAGATGGTTGAGCTCAATTCCCTTATTACAGGGATGAGAAAATTGTATATATTTTATGAATTTCAGAGTGTAAGGGTTGGATTTTTGCAGCAGAGTGAGGCTGATATTGGACTTTGTAAAGTTTTCCTTGAATATTATTTTAATAAAGCTTTTTTCTACTCTTTAAATTTGGGATTCATCACGATGTTTAATGTGTAGCATGTTTTTCTTGTAAATTCATTTCCATGCTTTGTTTTTTCTGCTAATTTGGTTACAACATTCTTTAAGGGAAGTGTTAGGAATCCATCCATGCACGATGCTCCTTTCACAATGATTATGTTGTTTGATGTAGTGGTTATCTTTTCAAAATCCATCCTCTATTAGATGCTCTGTTGAGTAACCCGGTGCTTCTCTTTCTTCTAAAGTTGTCATTGTAGATCCATCCCCTGATTGATGCTTACAGGGCAGCGGTATTTTCCCTATTTTCTTCTCTCATTACATCTTTAATTTGGTTGTACATTGCGATTACTTTGCCCCAAGTTTTCCGGCAGAAATTAGCCCCAAATTCATAGCCCAATAGTCCCTTCTCTTGCTATTTTCGACCCACAATTTTCAACCAAATCCTTATTCTTCATATCTAGCCTAAGATTTAGTTATTTCAGCCACGTTTTGTTGGCCAAGAGAGAGCCCTCTCTGGTCTAGCAGGGCTAGATGCGAGATCGAAATCTTGGTCTCTGGTTACCTTAGAGTTGCCTCTTCTTAACCTTGAGGTTCATTCTGAGTGCTAACAGGATATTCAAAAGGTGGAATTCCAAGTTTCTCACTTTTAGATCTAGTTAATATACCAATTTCTCTAAATAGAGAAGTAACATTTTCCTCAGAAGCTTCTGGGTTAATAGGATTTTCAATAGAAATAGATATTCCTTCTAATTTCTTAATTAAAGACTGAACTTCGAGAGACTCGGGAGTGAATTCTGAGGCGGATGACTGTTGACATGCTTCAGGAGATGATGGAAAGGTTTCTACTATTTCAGATTTATGAGTTGATGATCTAGAATGTGATCAGGAAGTTGTAGAATGCTTTTGGGGAGATCGACTCTTATGAGGGCTTCTAGTTTGAGGTTTATACTTATATGCCATTCATAGTCGCCCTCCTTCTAGTGCCATTCATTTATTGCTTCAAAAAATTCTTCCCATTCATTCATCAGATATTTTACTTGATACGACTTGGATTGTTCTAACATGCTATGAGTATGCTGAACTGTTTTCGAATTTGATTTTGTCGCATTGTTCTTTGTTTATTCCAGCACTTCTATCTCTTGAAGAATTTGGTCAATTTATGAATTTGTTTTCTTAGATTCGGATTCCTTATATTGATCCAAATTATTAGACTGTTGTTGTGATTGACCTGATTAATTTTCATATATATCTTTCATTTCATCTTCTAGACTAACACTTGGAGTGTGTTTTTCATCTTCAATATTCAAGAAATTCAAAGGAACCTTTTCTAGTCTCATGTTTCTATATGCTTGAAAAGCTTCAACATCTTCTTGACTTAATTGACTAGAAATGTATTTGGTAATATCAAAGAAATTTTCCATGCCTTGGAAGAAATCATCAAATTTATCTTCTTCCTTTACAAAAGGCTTCATTTTTAGCACTGTGATGTAATTTTTAATCACATAATTGGGATCATATAATCTTCCTGGCATAAATGCCAATCTCAACAACTGAATCTTGGGAACCTCTTTGTATGTATGGCCAATATTAGCCAAAGAAAAGGTGTCGCACTGTAGAGGGAAAGTAGGCCAAATAGCCTTTTTACCATCCTTCAACTACTTTGTGACACCGTTGACAAGCTGATATGCAATTTCTTTTGCAAGTAATTTATCTGGAACATAGTAAGGTAAAACATGGGGAGAAGCATGACTCCCAAATACTCTAATACATGTGAAATTTTCTTAAACAAACCATCTTGCTACGAGAAGAATATCTACATTGGCTTCTTTAGAAACCCTAGGAGCCTTTTTGTTGAAAATCATCTGATGCATGGGAAATATGACTCCGTAGAATATTTTATAGAAGTGTAAGTGGAACTTGGAATCCCAAAGTTCTCTATGGTAAATATGAATCGGGGTAGGGTCTTTGGTGGTCCATTTCCAACCCACGGTAGGAAAATTAGAAGTAAAACAAATGGCATGCATGATATAGGTAGACATATAAAATGGAGGTATTTCTTTGAGCGAAACACTTCTTTTATTCCTATATTCAGTGATATGTTTGGCTAAGTAATTGGATAGAATGTCTGCCCAATTTAGAATAGATGAATTAGCGATTGTGTCAATTAGGGGAACCCAATCTCTTGAAAATCTAGTACTATCAGGCTTGGAAAATATTCTACACAACATACCAGCGCCATAACAATAAGGATTAGGAATTTGTGCGATTGGGTATGTACCATACTTATCTTTATTCAATTTCCCTTCATTTTCCTTCCATTCATGGATGACTTTGATAAGATCTAGATGTTTTCCTTTGAAAGTTTTCACATACTTATTGTCGTATCTCCACTACGAGTTTGGTAGATGATACATTGTTGCTAAATCCTTTGCTTTGAAAGAACCCATAGTCTCTCCTCTCGAATTCTTGAAAATTCTATGTTCAATTTTTAAGTGGTCAATTTCCCACTTAACCATGTCTATATAAGGAAGAATCGTTGGTCTCGCCGCTATCATGTGAATGTGCAAGCATGAAACGTTAAAAAGGGTTGCATCAGAGGTAGAATCAGTGCCTGTAGCAAAAAATTTGTCTATCACCCTAGGTCCTTCATCTTCAAAGAGTTTGTACATTGCCTCCCATGATGATCTGCCACAATATTTATTGCAGACAATGTCTGAAAATAATGAAGACATATCTACATCTTCTGTGGATGATGTTTGAGATATTTCCTTGCCTCTTTTGCTCATTTTGAACTTCTTCAACCAAGTAATTGATTTCCTGAGAGCGAAGTGAATTTAACATATAAGGAGTCTTATAAGATTGAATCAATCATTTACGTCTAATGCACGCTAAAAGATGTCAATATATCAATCATATTTCATAATTCCCAATTTAATATTTCACATGGACTCACACGTAAGATCTATCAATCGTTTTAAAGCCGTTAAGATCTTAAATTCTATTTGATATGACACAAACTTTTTTCACACGCTGAATTCACTTAATATGAAAATCACAATCATTCCTTACAATATTTTGTGATGCTTGACCTTTAAAGGCTGTGAAAAGCGATCTACGCAAATCATAGATCGCAACTTTTATAGGATAGTGTTTGAGTATATATTATAAATTGCACGCAATGTGAATTGCGAAAAACTTAAAGTGGACGCTATTGCGAAAGATTTTATATTTATTAGTTTTTTTTCTTATCGGGTCCGCGGGTATCGCAACTTACATCATTTTTTTCTTAAAGATTTATTTATTAAATAAAGTGCAATGCGAAAAAGGAAGAATAAAACGATGATTTTGATGTTTTTACAAGGTTTTTTAATTATTTCTTCGGAAAGGCTTCGAGCGTATTTCGCAATTTGCATACCTTACGTTTTATAATTATTTTTGAAATAAGATATGTAATATTCGATACACTTTTAAGGGAAGTACAGAAAATTTTATTTTCTAAGTTTTTTATTTTAGGAAATTATAAAAAGAATTTCCTATTTATTTCTAAAGGGTCCCTATTTATAAAAAATAAATGGGGGGTTGTTGTATAGCACAATAGACTCTCAATGTCAAAATGTCAAGACCATCTTGCAAAGACGCAAGTGATCCTCCTCCTGATGCAAGTACTTATGCAGCTGGTGGTGGTGGTAGTTTCTCCCTTTCCAGAGTGATAATGATGACATATTCCTTTGATTCCTCATGTACTATCTCATCGATGACGAGAAGTGTCTCTATGGAAAGTGTCTCCGGTTTTCTTCTACCAAAATTCTTATTCAATCTTTGAGTGAAATCTACATAAGCAGTCACTCATGCATGTTTCAAATGACTGAACCGCCAATCCTTTGCTTCACCCTCAAGGTGCAGCACTGCAATCTCAACAGCCTCTCTTTCCGCTACTGGGTATAACTGAAATAATGCATCTCACTCCTTCCTTCAAGCCCTTACTGTGATTGTGGATTATCCATCAAATGTAGGCAAGAAGAATCTGTGCCTTTTTCTTCTATTACTATTGCGAGATCTCCTTTCTTCTTTGAGCTGTAAAAACTATTGGAGAACTAGATTCTCCTTGAGTGCTCTAGACTATGATTTTTTCTCTGACATATATTTACTTATAGTCTCATACCCCGAGTTTCCTCCATCTCCATGCCATTCACCTTCTTCAAAGAAATTGGAAATAATAGAATATTGTGGAGCTCTTTTCTTTGCTGGTTGTTTATGCTGCTGATATGAAGTGCTTAGACTGTCCTCATTATGAAACCTTCTTGAGGTCTCTTTTTTCCTCTTCCTTCTCATTTGTTTGAACTCCTTGGAGAGATCCTGCATAGATATAAAGATAAGTGTGGCAAAACTTAATCCCTCTGCCATTATAGATCTCTTCTTGTTGCTTCTTCTTCTTGTTATCACAAAATTTCACTTGATTGGCTGTTAATCAGACAAATTCATGTAATTTTTTCAAACCAAATTGTAATTGAAGCTTACCCTCTTCAGTCTGAGAGGGCTCTCTCAAAAGGGGTTAATGATATTCGATTATGATGAAACTAGATGGCTAACTCTACTTGGAAAATAACTTACTTGTGATGTGTGTAGGTTGAAAATAGTATAAGTGTGCAATCATTGGGCTTATGGAGTAAAAAAATTTAGTAGTTCAGTGGTAAGTTCTCTTGACATGGAAGCTAAGGCAGGTAAGAGTTTTTAGCAGAGGTAAATCACACATGAAACATGAAATAACACAACCAATTCATCAATAAAGGAAGTCAGAGCATACACCTATGAATTCTGAGTATTAAAGATGAAAACCATTGTAAATGGTACACATAGAAAGTATAGATCAAATAAGCACTAAAAACTGCATGAGAATCTCAGGTTGGTCAAGAAAAAGTCCTTTGTATTACTAAAAACAGTCAAATTACATAAAGTTGCAGTGTTGCCAAAAAATATCCAACCCTTTACAAATTCGGATATTTGCCCTTTAATAGACCTTTTTACATGAGAGATGATCTACCTCTTGGCTAGATTCGTCGAAATTTTCCTAATGACACCTTGCATAACAAGAAAACATTTACTTTAATGAGAAAATGACAGTTGTTCTATTAAACAGTCCTTTTCCTAATAGGACTCAAATAGATAATAATTACATCAACTACCTTATCTCTTGAAACAGTTATATATCTGAAAAATAATGATTCACACATTTGAATGAGCTATTACAGAGCTCATCACTACTTGACATCTTGATTACCCTCCTCCAAATCTAGAAACAAACCCTACTTTTCAGGAAAACTATTCCTTATCTTCAACGAATGGTTTGGCTGATGAGTTTTCTTCATCTAATGGTCTTGATTTCTTGGATGACTGCTAGAAAAGTACATTGACCCTTTGAAAGTATCCACCTATCCAAAACTTCCCAAAAACCTGCTTAGAAACCATCAAAACAGCACGCTACGAAAGTATGACAATTTCGTAGCGTACAAAAAATGACCTTTGCCATCAAAATTTCTGCCTCTTTCTTTCTGTATTGTGTTCATCATGCCTTGACACATCCTCCATATAATTTCATCTCCTTGGAAGCTTCTCAAAGTGGTTTTAAATGAAAAAAGAAAGCTATATGTGGTTTCGTAGCGTTTTCCCGGCTTCAAGCCTAGGAAACGCTACGAAACTGTGGAAAACTGTGTTAATTCCAGATTTTTTCTTAATTTCAAAAATGTACTTTCCAGTTGTGTAAAATTTTTTTACAACATTCCATTTACCTTTAAAAACATAAGCCAACTCAAAATAGGAGTCTTGAGGTGTTTCTTCTTCATTGATGATAAGTTGAGCTATTGGCTCCTCAACTACTATCATTTTTAGACCTTTCTTCTCCAGCTCCTCATGGATCAATTCTAGCTGTTCCTGGAGGTCTTTAACTTGATCCTTCAACTTTTTGTTGGTATATTTTAGGTTTATGTTCATTCTTCTGACATTTTTCAACTCTTTACTCAATGGCATGGTCCATTTGATTAACTATTGTGTATTATCTAGGGTCTTTGATACAATGTCAACCTGTTCTTCCCAAACCTCTTTCATCTTTTCAAACTGAACCTTTTGGACATTATGTTTCCTTGCCTCCTTATTCATAACTACAATTTCATGATTATCTAACCTCAATTTTTCTTCAAGGAGTTCAAACTCTATTTTCTCATTGAATTTCTCCTTTCCTTTCTTTGGCTTTTTGACTAGATATTTTTCTGCAGGTGATGAAAGATCAATAATGTCTTGTGGTGGTGGGACTATTTCAGTGGTTGGATGAACCTCTTTATTTCTTTCCAAAAATTTTCTTTCATGTCTTTTCATGGGCTTTCTTTCCTGGAACATAAAACTTGCATCCTCACCTTCAAATTATAACTTCTTTGCAGATTTATCTTTCTTGAGTTTCTATCCACCTTCATCTATTTCCTCAGCCTGAACTATAGGAGTTTCTTCAATATCAATGGCATTTATTATGTCTTCTAAATTTCCTTTAGCCAATGTTTAGCTCCTTGTGATCCTTTTGTTTCCTTATTTACTCACAACTTGTTCTTGTTTTTCAGGTTTGATCATTATTGACTTTTGTTTTGCGGGTGGAACAATAGGTGTATCAAATCTCTGCAACTGCTCTGTTTCCATCATGACTGGTTCACTTTGCTCTGCCCCTACTGGTTCACTTTGTTCTGCCACTAAAGGTGATGGTATCCCTCTAGGTTTAGGAGTTTTCTTAAGGGTAATGGTATCCATTTCAAAACAAGTAACAAACAGAAATGAAGACCAATCTCTGCCCAGTCTTTGTAACTCATCTAAAACCAGAAATTTTATTAAGCCATGATGAAAAAGTGGAGTTTAACTTCCCTTAGATTTTTCTTGAACTTTATCTACCATTTTTGCTAAACTTCTGTGTAAATATAAAGGCAGATCAAGGGATATCTTACCAAAAAAGTGTAGGAGAAGATTGAAATGGTAAGAATAGACTTTATGATATCTTCCTTCACATGTGAAATATTTCTGGATAATGAGCAGTAGCTTTGAGAAATTTTCCTTCATGCAGCTCATTGGAATGGAATTTGTAAGGTCAACTTCACTGCTTTCTGCCTTGATAAATTCTTTGCACTCCTCCATGTTGAATTTGAACCCTTTGAACCATTTTTCTTGTCCTCTTGGAATCCCTGTTGCTACTGCAATGATCTCTGGTGTAATAGTGAGATTCAACATCCCCACTTTAGTTGTTGTTCCATTGAATTTTAGGGAAAATTCTTTGGAAACCTGTACATGGCAGCCTTGTAGTCTTTCACAAAACTGTAAACAACCTGTCCTTCTGAAGACTTCTACAGCTGTTGGGTCTTCATTTATCAGGTTCATATATGATGGCTCATATCTGAGACAGGGGACACCTTTATTTTTCTTCCTTTTTGCAGCCATAGTTCTTTGAAGTCTTCTCTGCCTCGCTTGATAATGTCTTCTCTGCCTCGCTTGATCAATGATATATTTGACATATAAACCTCTAGGACTTTTTAAAATGATGCTTAATTTTTTCTTACACTTCTTATGTCATAAGATGTATTTCCCACAAGTTGAGCCAAAGATCATGCTCTGATACCACTGTAATATCCAAAAATGGGAATAGATAGTAATACAAAACACAATAGCTGGAAAATACATCAATGAAAACATAAGATATAAACACCATGGAAATAGAAAAAATAGATGAGCCATTTTATTAAAAAGGAGGTGGATTACAATGTACAACAGTGTCCAAAATGGAAACACTCAATCCAAACAAGTAGGCTAGAATGACCCTGAAGCCCTCTCAAAGCATGCACTACATAACTGCTGGAGTGATGGAGGATATACTGCATTGGCCCTTCTGCAAATGGTGTAAATATAACTGCTGGCTGAAATGGAATTTTTATATTTGGATATTCCAAAGCTCATATGTTTCCGGGATTTCAAATCCAGGCTCTGTGATGAAGACCTAAAATAACCCAGAAAGGATTTCCAGATTTGACAATATTGGAAATTTACCCTCCTAGGGCTTGCACTATATGACTGTTGGGTATGAAGATCTACTGCATGAGCTGAAGATATGATGGTTACAATAAGGTACAACCAACTCAATGCATGAAGTGTTGATCCCTTCTTTATATCTCCAAGCTAGAAGCTTGAGATCTATCTCCTTCTTCCTCCTCCACTAGATGCAGCTGTCGAATACACAACATCTGGAATAAATTGCACTGTCAAGGAGGCTGAAGCTATAGCATAATGCTAGATGTCACAATTCTACTCAAGAATTATGGAAATAATATTTCCAAATTCAGGATATGGTCCCTCACGGGATTCCCAGTTGAAATACTGGAAACTTCCTTCCTCCTTCAGATCTATAGGACTCGACTGTGCAATTCCTGGGGGAACTACTACTGCATAGAGGTATAAACCGATGGATTGAATGGTGGATATAAATATTATGCTCCTAGAATACTAATATTGAAGCATAAGATGAAAGGATGAACCCTCCATCGGTTTCTTAGTTGAAATGCCAAGAACTACCTCCTCCTCTCAAACCCTTAAGCAGGAATGTGTAATTCCTGAGACTAACTGTGATGTAGAGAGGAGTTGAATGTGGCACCAATGCCTGATGATGAATGGATGCTCAAAGAAACCTTCCCCAGAGTAGGCACTCAAAGTCCCCTATAAGTAAGGGTGGGATTCCCACTTGGAAACGCCCATGTGCTAAAAAACATTGTATGCTTAGCTAAACAGCTGAAGCATGCATAGAAAAGTCAAATTAAAAATCCATATCTGAAATCAAATTCTAAAATATGCCTTCTATTGCTGAATTTATCTTCCTTTTATTCTTTGTGAGCCTTCCCTAGCCTTGGCCCACCTCATAACTGCGTTTCACATGTGGCCACTAGCCTCCATGAAGACTGTGTTTCTCTCCATTTTCTCCATCATCTCCGCATTTAGTTTCCACTCTCTCCATCATGTGTGCATTTAATGCACCACTTCCTCCATAACTTCATCATTATTGCTCTATGATCTTACTTTTATTTCTCCATGATATTACTTTGACTGCTCCACTATCTCCATGATCTTCTCAATAATGATCCATGATCTCCACTCTTCCTCCATTAATAAGTTTCTCCACTACTCCATAATGTAGATCTACTATCTAATTATCCACATACACACACCAAAAGTGAATTTTATTCATCTACATGGTTTATGGGTCCCTCCACCCTCTTATTTAATTAATTAATTAAGAAAAGTAAGAACTCTAATATTCCAATTAACTGATGGAAAATTGGGAATATTACAGGAGCGACGGCATGAGAGGTTATTTATAATATCATCGAAGATGAACAACCCAGAATTACTGAAATCAAACCAATGGTTGATTCCTCAATGCCATCGACATCTAAAATGAGTGATGCAACCTTCTCTTTCCTTCATAGGATAGTAGAAAGGCCTAAAATTTTACCATACACAGATATGGTTAAATGGGTAATTGATAACATCAACATTGCAGACAGACAATTAGAAAATTCAAAGATGGAACTCATGGGAACTTTCACAGTGGAAGACCTGAGACAAATGTACCATCCTCTAGAGCATCAGAAAACTTATGATTCAACATTCCTATCGCAATTCACCAAATAAAATGACGAACCATTCAAAATGATTCAGAGTTGGAGGTCCAGGGGCAACAAATTAAAACAAGAAAAAACTGGTATGTACCCTATTGATCCTTTATCAACTCCTCATAACTATGTGGCCTCCATGTTATGTAGGTTATATAGAAAAGTTCCTGATAGTACCAAGTTTTCAATACAATGGGTACCCTTGATTGATGCATGTGTCAATTCCATTATAATGAACTAGCTCACCATCCTATCTGACAACCTACTATGGCTATATTAGACTATCGTCATAAAAGAAATACCTCCATGAGAATTTTCCCCCCATTATATATGAGCGCGTATATTATGGAGGCTATCTGTTTTTGCATTAAATTCCCAATCATGGGTTGGAAATGGACCGGTCATGACCCAAACCCTATTCACCTCAGTCATAAAGAGTTATGGCATTCCTATTTCACATCTCATTTTTACCAAATTTGTGATGGTGTTATGTTGCCCATGCACCAACTTATTTTTGACAAGAAAGCCCCAATGTTTTCTGAATAAGCAAGTGTATATTTTCTCCCAATTGGTAAGTACTTTAATGAACAATTGTTTACCTACATCAGAGTTTTCGAGAGTGTTTCAAAACCTCATTTTCTTCCTTTATATGTCCCTGATAAACTGCTAGCAAGGGAAATTTCTTATCAGACAACGGGATACGGCCTTGCAAAGAGCCTTAAAGATTCAAATAAAGCTTTATGCCTAGTTTTCCTAGTACAGTGTGGTGTTTTTACACTAAATGATTTTGGTCATGCAATAAAAGATATTCAAAACATAGAAATTTTGAAATTAGCCACCATTCCAAGCAGGAAATATGATCCTGATAACGTAGCTTACAATTTTACTGTGTCAGTGAAAGTTAAAACATTTATACATGAAGATGAAAAATTTGAAGATCTATTCGAATATGCTCAGTCTTTTGAGCAAGTTATAAATTGGGCAAAGGTGAAATTGGATCCAATTGATTTTCACAAATTTCAAGAATTCAGAAGAAAAATACTTGAAAAAATTCCATTGAATTTGTTAAGAACCCAACATAAGGCTACACCCAGTGTTAGTATCAATACTGATGGGCACAATTCTGAAGCAGGATAAATTCACAATACATAACAATCACAGAAGGAAATATAAGCCACAACCGAGACTAGAGAGAAATTAAAAGAACATCAGATGGAAATTGATCCAAATCAAAGCACTACTAAGAAAGAAAAGGGAAATGATATGGAACAATAATGGAAAAATAATGGTATTAATTTAGTCAAAGACTCAATAATAATAAAATATATAACGAAAGTTCAAGTAACTTTAGAATTTCATACACCTCAGCAAACTCAGAGGAGATTGAATTTGAAGACAGGAGATAATGAAGAAATAGGTTCGTAAGAAGTAGAGATTATCCTAGCATTCCTTACATCTGAAATCACCCTTAAAATAGAGGAAATTCCTCCTCTAGATTTTTTCTACAGTCTTAAGCATAAGGTTGTAGTAATGTGATTATAGAGAAAAAGAATAATATTGATAACTTCTACTCAAGTGTTACCAGGAAATGAGTCAATGGAAGTAGTCTGGAAAGACACTACCACTGACCCAACAAAAAATATTACTAAGTTGTCACAATTTGCAGGTGCATACGCCAAAGCCACAATTGATAGAGTAGCTGAGTTCTCAGCGTTATTAAAATAAAAGGAATAAATAATCTCATAGTTAGAGCAACAGCTAGAGATTGAAAAACTCAATAAACAAGTTGAGATGCAATTGTCACAATTGCAAAAGGATATGGAAGAAATGAAAATAAAGTATGAAGTAGATATCAATATAAAGGATCTGCAAATTTGTGAAATGCAAGAATTGATTACTAGGTACAAAGATGTACCAAGTAAGGATTAATTTATCAATATATCTTTGGAACTGAATTCTCAACTTGCCATACAACAAGGTCTATTATGCCAAAAGATTTTTATTATCAATCCTTACTTAGAAACTAGTGAATAGTTGGCAAATCAAGTAATTGATTAGAGAAATAAATTTGAATAACTAAATACTAAAATCTCATATCATATTACATGGCAAGAAACAGATGAAGGGAGAAATGAAAATCTTCCTGAAATTGAATAAAATATTAAAGACATATTATTTACAGACTCGGACATTCAGATCAAATAGGCAGAGTGAGCAGTAACAAGAACAACAGGAGTAGCAAATAATATTATAGAGACAGTAACCCATACACTTCATACTACCAACTTGATTAAAGAAGGTGATTCAGACACACTACCAGATATAAAATAATTAAGTGAAAATTGGAAGGAAAAAGCTCAAGTTCAAAGAGATTTGATCAAGCAGATTTCAAAGATGGATTGGGAGGCATATTAGTAGTATCTTGTTAAACCATACAGCCAAACCATGATGTTGTATTTCTTAATAAATTCAACAGATAAAATTCTGCCACCTCTCACCGAAGCCATATTTGCAGGACATATCAGAATGAGAGTCGGCACACCACCTCAAGTGAAACCATTGAGCGATATTTGCGACCTTCAGGCTCAGCTAATAAACAAGAAAGATTCCAAATAATATCTAGACATTAGATTTCAATTATTATTAGATTTAAGTTACTCATTACGAGGAAGTTTGTTTGAAACCTCCTCAAATAAATTTTTTATAATCTATTTTAGGCATATTAGATACTATTTAAAACCTTCTCATGCATTTAGAGAAGGGTCTAGAAATTTATCAAGAAACATTTCAAAAATACTGCACTTTTGTTTCTTTGTGAATGCTTTGATGAGTTAATGGAACAAAGTCTCATTTCTCTTGATATTGAAGTTGTTTAACTGAATTTGCACTTTTGTACTCATTGAATTTCTTTGAGTTGAAGAGGAGAAGACACTACTATTGATTTAATGAGTAGAACATCGCATATATGGTATTCTACACATTATGTTGAATTTTATTTATTGAATTGACAACAAATATTTTTATCTGTATTATGTATGAAAGATGTTATTATAGGTAAATGTTAAATTCACTTCTGTACTGATGTTTATCTATGATTTATTATTTTATATATGATCAAAAATATGATTGCAATACATCTTTCACAATTGTTTTGATTAAATTTTTAATCAAAATAATAATTTTTATAATTTTCATCTCTTTCAACTATTGAATAATATTCATTACCAATTGTTGAAAGATATCCTTTTAGATCGCATTAATGCAACAACACCTCGGGTAAATAATATAATACATATTTAATTGCTTTCATAAGTATATTAAAATCATTCCTCCATTTGCATATTAGAAGCAAACACACCCTCATTATTTTTATTGGGAAATTAGTCCCTTTATCCCTAATCGGAGCCACTACACCAAACAGAAAAGGAGTTGTATTAAGGTCCGGACCGGGTGGTTTACCCCATGTTGTTGCAACGGATTTCTCAGGCTTCAACATTTTGGCATTGGAAGGAGGGACATTGTGAATGGAAAAAATATCTAATCAATCTAAAATCCAAGCTAAGAGTCACTCTCCCTCTAGATCCCGTCCAACTTCTAGATCATTATCTAGATCTATATCCTTAGGATCTGAAGTTGAACACCCTTCTCCTAAGTATCTTAGTGAAAATCAACCAATATTATCTTCATATTATCACCATAACTCCCCGGAAGTTCATTATTTGATTGAAAAGTTAGAGAGAGTATCCATTTTCGTTGAAAAGTCTAAACCTTCTCAAACATCTGTAACTAGTGTTTCATCTTCTTTGCAACCAAGAGGAATATTAATCGATTAGAAATTCAGAAGACAAGAATCCCTCCTTTTGAATTTTTCTATTGATAATTCTCGAAGGAAAATAAAGAAGATTGTGTCAGAGTCATCCACCAGCGGGGTCTTTTCCAATAATCCACCTCATTCACCTTCATTACCTCCACTCATTTCAACAACTTATATTCCAACCATCAGTGTTAGTTAAACTAGTTCCAGTACCCAAAATACTTCACCTTCAACTAGTTCAAACACTCAACATGCCTCTTCTTTAACTCAAACCTCACTCATCATCTCCACCCAAGGTCTAATGGCAGGCCAACAACCTCCACCAAATGTACAACCATGGAATAATCCAGGTGTTGTACAAATGCTTGCTCCTCTTCACCCTCTTCCTAAATACCTTGAAAGATGTTTACCTAAATTTAATCTAGATGATGGCCTCCCAGCTGAGGAATATCTCCATAATTATATGTTAGCCATAAATTTGAAGGAGGTAAATAAAGAAGACTATGTATTCAAATTATTTCCATATACTCTTATAGGATCTGTAGGATCCTGGTATTATTCATTACCTGCTCGCTCTATAACTAGCTGGAATATGTTTGAAGAACAATTCCTAGATAAGTTTGGAGATGACCAAACCATTGCATCGCTCATTAATGAATTATCTAATTTCAAAGCTAAAACATGAGAGAAAATCAAAGATTTTAATTCTAGATTCAATAAATTACTCAATAAAATCCCAGCCATAGTAGTTGTTGAGCCCCAAAGATGTCCTTTCCTTTCACCAAATTTCACTTCATTTCCTTTGTCCTTTATCAATTATAGGCTTAAAAGATAAATAGGATTGATTAAAGTCACTTTAAGAATGCATACAATGACTGACTTGCTATACTTTTATGGTTTTGTTGTTGTAGTAATTTTTGACTAGACTTAGCTACAGAATGCAGCCATTCTGTAGCTAGTCGCCTATTCAGCAGATATCTTCATGTTCACGCAGGTTACAGGTGTCACTTAAAGGAAAAATTCATATGGTTGAATTCCAGAACTCACCTACATCATTCATTTCCCTCTACGAAGTCTGAGCAAAAATATGCAAGTGGTTATGCACGTGGAGGAAACCAAAACAAAGTAGTAGATTCCTACCAGGAAAAGGACTCTACAGATGTCTTCAATAAAGTACGAGGCCACCACAAGAGTTCTAATTTGATTTTAATTGAAAAAGACACTTATCCCTATTTATTCTCTAAGGCAGTTATGTATTTATCTCACTAGAAAATTTGGCGGAAATTCCGACGGCCAATTCGTCGCTATTCCGACACATAGTCATCGCAAGAGCGACAGTTCGAGGGCGGGCAAAACGTGGTTTACCATACCGTCGCAGTTCCGACACAATTAAAAAGTGTCGCACTATCGACACTTTTTCCGTCGCTTCCAAACAAGCGTCACTCTTTCGACGTTTCCCAATCCGTCGCACTTCCGACCTTTGTAAACTGTCGCACTTCCGACGAAATGTGGTCTGATGTTTTGAATGTCGCTCTTCCGACGTCTGTAAACTCTCACAATTACGACGAAATTGGTCTGACGTTTTGAACGTCGCTCTTCCGACATTTGTAAACTGTCTCAATTCCGACGAAATGTGGTCCGACGTTTTGAACGTCGCTCGTTCGACATTTTTATACTGTCGCGCTTCCGACATTTCTAATCTGTCGCAATGCCAACACTTACAAGGCGTCGGTATAGTGATGGAAGGTTCAGTTTAAAAAAAAATGAAACTTTAAAAGAGGAAAAACGTTGTTTTGAATATATTATATGAAGTAAAACAGTCCATGAAGTCATTACATTTTCACATCTGAAGATTGGAACCCAAATATCCATCCAGAAAAGTGGAAGTCCCACCCCAGACAATGATAGAAAAATACCCCATGTCACATACGGGGACATGATATAAAACCCAGTAACGGTCCACATGGAGATTATCGACAATCTGAGAAAGCATCCAAATATGCCCGAGGCATCTATAAGAAAGTGAAATAGCAGTATGTAGAATAGTAAAGCAACAGATAGAGTACCGACATCCATTGTTCTAAATACAAATTAAAGTACCCAAAACCCTGCAACAGAGAAAAACTCTAATCATGTGAGAAGTGTGATATGTCCAAAATATAAAAAGACCATCAGACCATATCAATAAACCAGCAACATAGACCAGCATCGCTAGTTTTGAAGGCGGAGTGATAAACATTAATCATTTTTTTTTCACAAGAGAAAAAACGTTGTTTTGAATATATTATATGAAGTAAAACAGTCCATGAAATCATTACATTTTCACATCTGAAGATTGGAACCCAAATATCCATCCAGAAAAGTGGAAGTCCCACCCTAGACGGTGATAGAAAAATACCCCATGTCACATACAGGGACTTGATATAAAACCCAGTAACGGTCCACATGGAGATTATCGACAATCTGAGAAAGCATCCAAATATGCCCGAGGCATCTATAAGAAAGTGAAATAGCAGTATGTAGAATAGTAAAGCAACAGATAGAGTACCAACGTCCATTGTTCCAAATACAAATTAAAGTCCCCAAAATCCTTGAACAGAGAAAAATGCTAATCATGTGAGGAGTGTGATATGTCCAAAATATAAAAAGTCCATGAGACCATATACCATGAGACCATATCGATAAACCGACAACATAGACCGGCTTCTACGCTAGTTTTGAAGGCGAGTGATAAACATTAATCATTTTTTTTCCGCAGAGAAAAAACGTTGTTTTGAATATATTATATGAAGTAAAATAGTCCATGAAGTCATTAAATTTTCACATCTGAAGATTGGAACCAAAATATCCATCCAGAAAAGTGGAAGTCCCACCCCAGACAATGATAGAAAAATACCCCATGTCACATATAGGGACTTGATATAAAACCCGGTAACGGTCCACATGGAGATTATCGACAATCTGAGAAAGAATCCAAATATGCTCGAGGCATCTATAAGAAAGTGAAATAGCATTATGTAGAATAGTAAAGCAACAGATAGAGTACCGATGCCCATTGTTCCAAATACAAATTAAAGTACCCAAAATCCTTGAACAGATAAAAACGCTAATCATGTGAGGAGTGTGATATGTCCAAAATATAAAAATACCATTAGACCATATCAATAAACCCGGCAACATAGACCGACGTAACTAGTTTTGAAAGCGAGTAAACATTAATCATTTTTTTTCACAAGAGAAAAAACGTTGTTTTGAATATATTATATGAAATGCATGGAGTCCATGAGCTTATTTACATTTTACGGACACATGAATCCTATAAAAATTCTCTAGCATCAATTCATCATCCAGCAAGACACAAAGAAATTTCTCCAACAGCACTTTATTCCGAAAAAGTCAATGTTACTGCAAAGTATATGAATCCACACTTACTACTCCAATTGATGGAGTATTTATACCCAAAATCATACAAAATATCTCATAACAAATTGAGATATTATCTAGGATAACTAATAAGTATTTTACAACAATATAGAGACAGATGGTGTCATAGATAAGAAAAATGATAACCGATGTTGTGTTGTTTCCTTCTTTTAAGAATGTGTTGGAGGCAGGCCCTATATCTTGGCTTGTTGTTGTCCTCTTCAGTAATTCTATGTTGATTATTTCGTTTCACTGATACTCTTTAACTACTCTGATACTCTTTTACCTTTGTTCATTCTTTTATCCTTTTTATCATGATTTACTGTGGTAAATAGGCAAAAATTTATGTAAGGATAATTTTTTACAAAATTTCCATCATTTCTTCCCACCATTGAACTTCTGGCACTCTGGTCCTTTGCAAATTTCTTAGTGTTTCATCAGCCTCAGTATATCTGAAGAAATTAGGATGATTTGGGAACAAATGCTTTACTTCATGCTCGAGATAAAATAATTTTTCCAATCTTTCATGAAGATTTTTTCCTGTTGGCAATGCTGCTTCTGATGTACTGGTTGAAGAATTGCCCTGATTGTCAGCATACTTGTCCAATTTTTCAACATAGCTTTCAAGGTCCATTAGTTTATCCTCTGAAACTATAGGACTGAGCAATCCTTTTTTCAACAAAATATCAAATCTTTCTCTGAAGGCAATGATTTCTTCTTGCCATGTCGAGCACCTTAGATTCCCCAAGTGTACGGAAGTTCTTTTGTTAACTCTCATATTTCTAGAATTATTCCAGGTCACAATCACGAATACCAATTTTTGCAAGTTGATTCTTAGTGCGAGTATTCAAAAAATGTATAAGTCTATTGGCCTCTTCGTATATTTCCCAACTCTTGTCTTGATCTCTCAATCTCATCCCGAGCCAATTTAACTAAGTTATTAACATTTTTATCCATTATTTGAATTGAGGACCAAACATCCTTTATTGATTGAATGATATTATCCCAAAGAATATCATTTATTTCTTCTAAAAGTTTCTCAAATGTGAGATCCTTTTCCAATGCTTTACTTTATTTTTTTCTAATTTGTTCACTTCTCTTGTTTTATCGACAACACTCATTTTTTGAAAGATCATATTTATGTTCTAGAGTGGCCAATTGTTCCTTTGTTTTGTGAAGCTCTGTGGCCTGAGATTTCATATCTTCCATTGACTTTGTTAATTCATCGGTGTTCAAATTTGTAGTGTTGCTCTGTGACAATTCTGTTTGGCTGACTTTGGTATTCAGCATGCACATACTACTCCTGCTGTAGACAACTGGAATATTTTTACGCTTATCTTTTAATGCATTCTCAAGCTATTTTTTCGGTTACGGTAAGTTGCTCATTCAACTTTAAGAGAAAATCCATTAGTTCTTCCTAAATTTTGTTTGATGATTTACGCGATCTTGTGGATGTCTTGAAGTAGGTAACTTTAATTGTTTTCTCGAGCCGCAATATCATCATCTTTTCTCTTGATCAAAGCTTTAATACCTTTCACATCTTTAGAATTATGATAAACTGGTGATTATATCCTCTAAATTTTTTTTGTTTCTCTTTATCCTTGGCACAGGAGGAGGCTTTTTCAGAGGCTACTTGACTACGTAGTAGTATTATCCAAGATCTACTTGCCAACATAGATTCATGTTGGTTGTCCGTCGAGTAGAATAAATCATCTCACCCATTCTTGTGTAGCTCAATTGATGTTCAAGGATGGATATCACTTGTATTCAGATTAGTCTTGCGTAATCGGTATGCAGTGCACCTTGGGCTTCAAATGGCTCATTAACATTACCTGTTGGATGTCATAAGCTGACATCAATCTTTCTTGATTTTTCGGAGCCATATTCAAAAATTGGTTGTACACTTGAAGTCTAAGTGGATCGTTCCTGGCCTTTACATTGATGAATGTTATTTTGATGTCCCAGGCAGTTTTTGCTGGAGGTTTGAAAGAAGATATTTCTTCACTTTTTTGCCTCTGTATTCCCTGTTTTTGAAAATTAGTGGATGTCCCACTACATACTGTTCTTGTTGTCTTCTCTTCCTTGGGCATCGAGATTTCACCAAGAAATGATTCATCTTCTGGAAAGTTTAATTTCTGCCTTTTAACATCTTCTTAGCATTCGAGAAGAGCCACCAATAGGAGTAGTTGTTTTGACCTCTCTCTTTTTTCCCTTTTCTATATTAAGAGGATTTTTTAAAATAGAAATTTACGCTCAACGATGCGAGTAGGAGGAATTTTTCCTTGACCTTGTTCTTTAGAAGTCTCTGGTTGCTCTGTCATTATGAATTTTTTCAATTATTTTGTACTTTATATCGAGGCTCCTTTCCTTTTCCTTTAGATTCTCTTTGCCCCTCTTTGTACTAATCTCCTGCCAAATTTTGTTGTAAGATCTGGCTGAAGAAGATCCCTTTTTGTCAGATTCTAGGTCAAGTATATTTTCAATATTTTTCATTACATTTCAACATTATTTTGCTCACTATCTTTTCGGTAATGTCGCTTCGTCCGTTTTCATCCATATTAGTATATTGTTCTATTTAAAGTTCTTAGATGGATGTATAGTGACGGTTATTTTTCATTCTTCTATCACGGATAAAGTTGTTTGGATCATAAGGCACCCGATGCGAAACTCTTTTGTGGTACGAGATAGTCTTCTAAAATCCCTTTAGGCTTCCTTTCCGGCTTCCACTAGAGTTACAAATGAAGGGACCTAATTGGCTCTTGATCTTGAGTTGAGCCTTTTTATTTGCATTGCAAAAATGAATTATATCTGAATTATTCATCTGCACAAATATTATAATGCAAAGAGTCTCATTGGGACATACTTGGGTAGTTTGAATGGGCATAATTCACATCCATATATCCTAATCTACGTAGTTTTGATATAGGTACCAGTCCTGTCTTGTGTTTTGCTTTGAGAGAGTTTGAAGGATTTTTCTTGATTTCATTGTTAATTCTAGGAGGAGAGACTCCTGTCAACAAGGTAGTTGTAGGATGAACAAAAAGGTCAACAAACTCATTATAGGAATAGGAGAATCGGAAGGTGTGAGTAATGGCGGAGACAAAAAGATAGTCGACCTAGGATTCCCTTTGGCATCGAGTTTCTTAACATAAAAAAGGGAAATTTTAAAGTGAAAGTAAATCATGAGATGATATATGACGAAGAATACTTAAATATACTCTCATTCTCAAATCTCATGAACTGATCATGGATTTTGTCGGCAATAAGATGCAAAAATCGTACTTGACGAGCGGAGGTTGTCCGGGGGTAAAAATGAATAACAATACTAGGGTTCGCTGATCAACATACTCCTTTATTGAAGCCCATTATGGAAGATATCATGTTTAAAATAAGTCTGCCCTCATCGATGAAAAGTACGCCATAAGGGAGGGTTTTAGTGATGCTCTGGTAACATGAAGGTTTGGCATAGGCGGTTTAACTCTTCATGGGATAACTAGTAGATTTCTCAAGTAATTCAGCCATGGACAAGGGTGAGAGCTTGACCGAGGTTGGAATTGTAGCATTTCATTTATGGATTGAGAAGTTATTGGGAAAATGACATTTGGCTTGGGGATAAAATTTGCTCGTTGGGTTGGGATCATAATTTGCGTAGCAATAATGGATTAAATCGGGGAAAAATATAGATGGGGAGAAGATACATGGGAAGATTTGATTCCCAAGGGTCAGATGTACGAGAACCATTCGAAATAATTGTCTGCCGACGACAAAATATTCGAAGAAGATTCTCAACGAGACGCAAGTCCTTAATTTGAAAATACATATCGGTAAAGGCAAATAATCCAAGTCCTTGTGAGGAGCATTGATGGGCACGACATTTCAGAGCTACATGAACTTCCGTTACGGTTCTTGTGGATTCGAAATGGAATTTCGGAGAATTTTTGTGGAAAAAGGGCACAATTACCAGGTTTTGGGAATATGATTGCGGTTAAAGACGAAAAAGACCAAAGGCGAACTTCTTTTCGAGACCTTAGTGAAGAATTAAAACTAAAACAGGGATTTTTTTCTGATTTTAGCGAAATTGGAATAAATACCTATTTACGGGAAATTAAACGCGTGTTTAAACGGCGGCCCCGAGATTATGACGGAAGAACCTTTGAAATACTCGGCTTCAATTCTCTTGACGAGGTAATGGTCGTAGTGTTAACGGTTGGTTTTGGAATTTTGTTGCATGGAAGACTAGGCTGGCGCACGAACAATGAAAATAGCGCGAGGCACTTAATTTGTTTTATTTACAAAGTCAAAAGGGTGGCGGGTTTTGATTTATGACGTCGACGTAATACCGATGATTTCGTCATGGAGGGATAGAGACGGATCTTTGTTTGGGCCACTCGCGCGGTGGGAAATCCGGCCAAAAAAGATTGGGACGAATTTGATAAGAAATTCACGTCACAACTCTCCCTCCAGGTACGCCAACCGGACCGAAAAAATATTAAGGCGGAATTCATTTGGTTTTTCGCGTCTAAAAATTGGCCGCGTCAGCAAGCTATTTTGGAATGCGAATTTGGTTTGAAATTATGGTTTATCGCCGTTTGAAGTCCGACGGGCTCGACTTAAGAACAATTTTGTTTGATCCCATCTTATAAAATTTGTGTTGGTTTTCTTTGATAATACACATATTTATAATAAATCATGGGAATACCACACTAGTAAACATGTGAAAAAGTTATATAAATTATTGAGAACAATCATTTTTATGTAAAAATATCCAAATGTGCTTTTGGGAAATAAGAATTCGAGTATTTGGTTTATATTGTTTTAAAGGAAGGAGTGAAGTTGGAGCCTCAAAAGATGCAAGCTATTACAAAATGACCTATTCCTAATAAAATCAAGGTTCTTAGAAGATTTTTTAGACTTACATGATATTATTGATCATTTGTTAAGAATTATGCATGCATTTCAAGTCCACTCACATATCTCTTGAAGAAAATATCATTTATATGGAATGATGAGGCTACTTTGGCATTCTCTCTTTTAATGGATGCCATGTCTTCTACAACAACATCGGTTGCACCTACTTTTGGTAAAACATTCATAGTAGAGTGTGAGGCACTAGGACAAGGAATTTACGTAACATTAACACAATAAGGGATATCATTGGTTTTTAAAAGCAAGGAATTCAAAGAAAATATTTGGTGAAATCTACGTATGAAAAATAAATGGAAGCAATATTACATGCAATAAAAAATGGGGATAGTATATCATTGGGAGGTACTTTAAAGTCAAGATATACCATGATAGCATAAAGTATTTTTTGAAGCTATGGATTTCATTGGAAGATTAACAAAAATGAGGAGAAAAATGCAAAGTTTTAATTTTGAGATAATCTGCAAAAAGGGTAAGGAAAATTTAGTACATGATGCTCTTTCTAAAATAGAAGAGGCCTCAAATTTATATCCAATTACATTTTCTATTCCTAGGTGGCTAGAAGAAGTTACATTGTTGGGAAAAAAAAATTTGAGAGGGGGGTGAATCAGTATTTACTGCATATTCAAAACTTTCACTTTTTCCTGCTTCTAAAACGCATACGCTACTTTCCTGAACCAGACTTGCGTATATACGCGGATACCCTTTATGAAACTCGTGTATACACAGATATCTAATTATGTCATTAATTCTTCACTTAAATCATTCCTTCATTTATTCATCAGATATTCAATAAGCAGTAAACATGTGCAGTAAGAACAGAATAACCATCACACAAAGCATCACATATGAACACCAGGATTTTTAGGTGGAAACCCAAGTCGGGAGAAAACCACCGCTGCAGTTGCTCAGCCTTCAATATTTTATTATAGAGAAAACATCTTACAACATATGTGCTGGCGCAGACTTGACCAGCACGCAGGCACCCACCTGCGCTCGTTTACCAGCCTCTCCTGGAAGGGAGCTCCAACCCCCCGACTCGTTTACCAGCCTCTCCTGGAAGGGAGCTACGACCCCCCGATCTCGTTTACCAGCCTCACCTGGAAGGGAGCTACAACCCCCTGACTGAAGGCTACAACCCTCAGCACCACCTTGGACCACGTTTCATCAATTTTCACACTGGATCCAACAACTTCATTAGAACACCACTTGCAGGCCACATTTCATCATATTTTCATACTGGACCCTTTCCATACTTTTAAGCACAACCATACATCATCAACAGATACATATCAACATAGATCAGATAGCAGAAACACAGCAGAACAGATCAGATATTTCATACCCCTTGCTTCAGCAAACCCTAGTTTGCATACGCGCTTTACCTTTACTGATGTCGCGTATATACGCGCTTCCATCCACACAAACAAGCGTATACCTCAGTGTATATTTCATTGCGCATACGCGCTTTCACTTCATAGAAGCTGCGTATATACGCGCTTCCTCCACGGCGAAGTAGCGTATAGATCTTCAATCATTATGGAGCAGCATACTTCATCAGATCAGATGTTCAATTCATATTTACCCTTTTTACTTCAGACAGATGTTCGCCTAGATGTTCGCCTCATCACAGATCTAGGCCTTCCATAAGCAGATCTAGCAGATACAAGTGCATTTCAGATCTAGATCCCCTTCTTCATCATTGGTGCATCATACCTTCAGATTTGTCTTCAAGTGTAACCCTTTCCATTCAGATCTACTTCAGAGAGAAGTATTCATTCAAGCTCAGACATCTTGCACCCACACTCATGATTTGTACAATGAATTTCTTCTCCTTATATAGGTTTATCCTTTTCAATACCATGAGCCCCTTTTTCAATACCATGGGCCAAAACAATACCATGAGCCCAAAACTACCTGGACGGGGTCAATTAGGCGAATCATTACCCAATACAATGGGTCAATACCATGGTGGTTACCCCTGGTTTTGCACTTTTTGAGCGCTTTTGCCCATACGCGACTTGGAACGTTCCTTTCCGCGTGCATACGCGACTTCCCCTAGGCCAATCCGCGTATACCTAGAGACATACTCTTTTTCATCATACATGCTGAATTCCTTTCTTCATTGCCTTCTGTTCACACTGTAGATTCATCGGATTTCCTTCATCAAGGACATATTCTATCAAGCACAACTTCATCAAGTAAGTTGTCATCATCTTCATCAAGTGGGTTGCCTTTCAAGGACAACACTCAGCATCATATTGTCAACAAACATCATATCATATCAGATTTACATCATTTACCAATTTCATCAAGTCAAGAATAACTTCATCAGGTGGATTGCCATCAAGGACAACACATGTCAATAGTCGCATGTCTTCATCTTCATTCAGTGGGTTGCCATCAAGGACAACATCCTGCATCATATTTCCAACAATCTCCCCCTTTGGACTTGATGGCAACCACGATGGTGTTTGGTTACCATAGCAGATAGATACCATGTCACTCTCCCAAAAATGTCACTCTCCCAAATATGTCACTCTCCCAAATATTTGACATCATTATCTTCTCTTCATTCAAACACCATGTCACTCTCCCCCTTTGACATCAAGGGCAAAGGGCGGATCAAAAACCAACACACTCTCCCCCTTTGACATCAAGGGCAACGGGCGGATCAAAACCAACATACTCACCCCCTTTTCTCCTCATGTAGAAGAAGCGTTCTGCAGATCTGATGTATACTGAAGTGACCAAGCTCTCCCTGAGTTCATGCTGAATATTTTTCAATGAAGTACATGACTCTATGAACTTCCTATCACCAAAGACTCATACTTACATCAAATATCCAACCAAGTGGATTTACATAAAGACTCAAGTACCCAACCAAGTGGGTTTACACATTTCAACTCAGCTACCCAACCAAGTGGGTTTACAAAATTTGACTCAGCTACCCAACCAAGTGAGTTTACAAATTTTACAAGTCCTTACATGACTGAATATTACAATTTTACAACATGGGTCTCAACAAGACCTTTTCATCAAACTACAAATATAACTTTTAAGACCAACACCAGAAATTCCTCAAGAAAGAGAACATATTTCAGAACTATCATAAGGCCAACACTGCATTATACTCAGCAAAGCTAATGCTCCCCCTGAATCTGTGCAACCAAGAAATCTTTCCAAATGACTAAGGCTCCCCCTTAGTTTTTGCATCCTGAAAACTTCCACCAAAAAATCATCAAGGCATCTTCATCAAAGCATTAGAAACAGAATTATGAGAACTGGAACACCAACAGAGATACCAAACAGTATCAGAGATACCAAACAGCACTGTAGCTGTGCTGAAGAGAGTTGAACCAACCAAAAATCTCCAGCAACCAAACATACGCGGTTTTCTGTGCAGGAACTCACGTATATACGCGACTGTGTTTCAGGAAACCCGCGTATCCCAAGTCATCTTCTAAATTTCAACCAGATCTGATTCTCTGTGAGGCAAATACAGTGTTCAGCTTCTTTCTGAGACATTTGAATGCTTCCCTGGACTACAGATAGATAGAACAGTGTAGTTGTGTCTTCAAGCGTCATCCAACGGTTGTAACATCAGCACAATAGTAACCAAGCCTTCAGATTCTTTGCAGCATCAATACAATCTTTCCAAGAGAGATTCTCATATTAGAACAAAATCTTCACATAGGTGTCAAGCAATCATCCATGTGGTCCAACATCACCATGATCTTCAAGATTTAACATGAATTAACATATGTAGGCAAAAGATCTCTCAACCATAGTAACACACTCTACATGATTTATTTCTGAATCAAATGACATCCAACTCATCCATGTGTGAGTACAAAAGATACTTATCAGCAACTAGGGCTCAAAGACTCATCATAATAAACCATGTACCAAGTCAGCATCATTTGAGCATGAGTATCACAAAAACCAAAGAATAAGCAGTCATATTGCCAACAATGCAATCATTAGTATTCAACCTGCTGCTCCCCCTAAACCAGTGCTCTTCCTTAACTTGTGCAATCTGAAACACCTTCAACCGCAAGTCATCAGCAACAATCTCTGCATGATCTGTCCTTGTCTCTGAATTATGAGACTTTCATCTCAACAACGAATACTCATCATTTAACAAGCATACAGGACTCATCCATAAATTTCAACATAGGACATCAAGTATCATTTCATTATCATGAGTATAACCAGAATAATGCTAACAGTGTAATCATCAGCAGTCAGACTGATGCTCCCCCTGGACCTCTGCTCCAGATCTTCAGCTAGCATATGAATTCTCTTATCATCAATGCATACGCGGCTGTGTCAGCTGGAACTCGCGTGTATACGCGGATTTTGTGAATAGAACCCGCGTATGGAAAGTGAAACATAGAAATTTTTCACATTCCTTTATCTCCCCCTGCAAATTTACCTTCTGTTCCTGTCTTTTCTTCACACCAGATGTACTGTCAGAAATACATATAACCAGAATAATCAAATCAACCATGAGAGACATCATACATTGCTCCCCCTATGACGATACATTACTAAATCTCATAATGTATCCCACATCATTCCTGCAGTCAATCAGAGAAGTAAACTTCAGAAGCGGATGACTGCAGTAGGGTCAGAATTCCCTAGGTTTCTGGTTGGTCTTCCTTCTTTTTCCAAATTTGATTGACCTTCCTAACAGTGTGCTGAAAATTGTCCACTTTCTTAGATCTGTTCAACCTGCATTCCTTTTCTACATGCCCATACTTGTTACAAGAATAACATCTCATGTGGCCAGAGAAATAAACATAAGAATCATAATGAGTATTTCTATTCTTCCTCCTTTTACAATCAGCTGCTTTATGTCCATACTTGTTACATGAAAAACAATATCCTTTGAAGAAACCAGAGTACCTTTCTATGTAGGATTTGTTAGTTTGTGGCTGAAATGATCTGCTCCTGCAATTTGCTGCAACATGCCCATAATTATGACATTTAAAGCATTCAACATCATTGACTGATTTCCTTTGAGATTTCATCATTTTTGGTTGACCGTTTGTCTCTTTCAACACTTCAGGTTTTGCATTGACACCCTCTGAATTTTTTGCACTTCCTTGTGAGCTAGATTCTCCTTTAACAGTTTCATGGAAACCAAGACCAAGTTTGATAGCAGGAGACCTTTGATTACTGAGAATATTGTCCAAGATATTAGTACTATCTTGAAACCTCAAAAGTTTAACCTTTTCTTCTAATTTACCTTTGAGAATTTTTACCTCAACCTCCAAGGCTTGACATTGCTTTGTCATGCTTTCTTCTTTCCTTTTTCCATCTTCTACTTGATCCTTCAGATTTAGAATCTCTTCTTTCAACCAATTTTCGTTTTCTTCACATGTTTGTTCCAGCTCTTCATTCTTCTTATTTGATTTTTCCAGATCCTCTTTGAGAGATATGATTTCTGCTTCAAGGCCTTCCTTTTCAAATGATTGTAGAGGTTCCTCATGTTTCTTACTTGATGCTTCTAAATCTGCTTGTAGAGAGATGATTGCAGCTTCAAGTCCTTCATTCTTCTTGCTTGATTTTCCAAGATCTGCTTCTAGTTCTTTAATTCGATTGGATGCATAAGTATGAAACCTTTGATACTTGTCCACCTATCCATTCAACATTTCTATTTGATCTTTCATTTGAGAGGTCATCTCTTTGTAGATAGTTTCTTGTTTATTAGTTGAACTTTGTAGTTCTTCAACTTTAGCCTTGAGAGCTTCTTGTAGATTCACAACTTTACTTTCGCTATCTTCACTATTGTTATTGCAAGTGGCCTTCTTCTTTTCCTTCTTTGCCATAAGTATTTGTAGAGCTTCGTCAGAAACTTCTGGATCCATACTGTCACTTTCACTATCATAATCTTTGCACATGCAGTTAAGTAAGAGACAAGAACAATGATTAATACCTGGTTCATCTTCTTCAATTTTTGCTATACATGATTTATGAGGTATCTTCTTGTTTCGAGTAGCCTTCTTCTTTTGCTTCTTAGCCATGAGCACTTTTAGATCTTGGTCAGAATCTTCTTCATCTTCACTGGATACTTCATCATCATCTTCTTTTGCATAATAACTCTTTCTCTTTTCAAATTGTTTCCCTTTACCATGCTTTTCTCTATAAGGACATTTAGCAGCATAGTGACCAACTTTTCCACACTCAAAGCATTTGAAGGGAAGCTTACCTTTGAATCTTCCAGTACCTAGTTGGAGCTTTCTCACGAAATTCGCTTCTTCTTCATCGGATATATAGCTGGATTCTTTAACAACTTCCTTTTCCTTTCCTTTTGTAGATGCCTTAAAAGCAGCTTCTCTTATTTGAGAAGGACCTCCTTGTCTCATTTCAAAAGCGGTTAGAGTACCATGCAATTGAACAATAGTAAGAGTTTGCAGATCTTGCCTTTCTTCAATAGCTGAAACTTTAGAGTCAAATTTTGAAGTCAAAGATCTTAAGACCTTTTCCACCAGAGTAGTATCAGTTATGGTTTCTCCCAAATTTCTCATCCGATTTACAATATCATCTAGACGAAGAAAGAAACTGGCAACACTTTCATCACTATGCATCTTCAAATTTTCATATTCAATTCTAAGAGTTTGGAGTTTTGCACTTTTTACCTTTGTGTCTCCTTCATAGCTTTGAATGATTTTGTCCCATATTTCTTTTGCTGAATGTAGCTGCATTACTTTATAAGTCGGTGTCTTAATGGAGCAATTAAACCCCCATGATTCATACTTTCTTTCACACATCGGTAAAGATATTCTTAGGAGTATTGACCAACCTTCTTGCACGTTCCATACATACGCACCCAGGCTTTGCGGTGTGCTTTGTTATTGCCTTCCGAATGTCAGTTGTTTCCATTGAATAGGGGGTGGACCTTTAGACATTATCATCGCAATTCCCATTGCGACGGATCTCCTTGGCGATCGAAACTACCAACGAGAAGGACCTTCTTTGATACCAATTGTTGGAAAATGCGAGGGGGGGGGTGAATCAGGATTTACTGCATATTCAAAACTTTCACTTTTTCTTGCTTCTAAACACATACGCTACTTTCCTGAACCAGACTTGCGTATATACGCGGATACCCTTTATGAAACTCGCGTATACACAGATATCTAATTATGTCATTAATTCTTCACTTAAATCATTCCTTCATTTATTCATCATATATTCAATAAGCAGTAAACATGTGCAGTAAGAATAGAATAAACCATAACACAAAGCATCACACATGAACACCAGGATTTTTAGGTGGAAACCCAAGTCGGGAGAAAACCACCGCTGCAGTTGCTCAGCCTTCAATATTTTATTATAGAGAAAACATCTTACAACATATGTGCTGGCGCAGACTTGACCAGCACGCAGGCACCCACCTGCGCTCGTTTACCAGCCTCTCCTGGAAGGGAGCTCCAACCCCCTGACTCGTTTACCAGCCTCTCCTGGAAGGGAGCTACGACCCCCCGATCTCGTTTACCAGCCTCACCTGGAAGGGAGCTACAACCCCCTGACTGAAGGCTACAACCACCTTGGACCACGTTTCATCAATTTTCACACTGGATCCAACAACTTCAATAGAACAACACTTGCTGGCCACATTTCATCATATTTTCATACTGGACCCTTTCCATAATTTTAAGCACAAACATACATCACCAACAGATACATATCAACATAGATCAGATAGCAGAAACACAGCAGAATAGATCGGATATTTCATACCCCTTGCTTCAGCAAACCCTAGTTTGCATACGCGCTTTACCTTTACTGATGTCGCGTATATACGCGCTTCCGTCCACACAAACAAGCGTATACCTCAGTGTATATTTCATTGCGCATACGCACTTTCACTTCATAGAAGCTGCGTATATACGCGCTTCCTCCGCGGCGAAGTAGCGTATAGATCTTCAATCATTATGGAGCAGCATACTTCATCAGATCAGATGTTCAATTCAGATTTACCCTTTTTACTTCAGACAGATGTTCGCCTAGATGTTCGCCTCATCACAGATCTAGGCCTTCCATAAGCAGATCTAGCAGATACAAGTGCATTTCAGATCTAGATCCCCTTCTTCATCATTGGTGCATCATACCTTCAGATTTGTCTTCAAGTGTAACCCTTTCCATTCAGATCTACTTCAGAGAGAAGTATTCATTCAAGCTTAGACATCTTGCACCTACACTCATGATTTGCACAATGAATTTCTTCTCCTTATATAGGTTTATCCTTTTCAATACCATGAGCCCTTTTTCAATACCATGGGCCAAAACAATACCATGAGCCCAAAACTACCTGGACGGGGTCAATTAGGCGGATCATTACCCAATACAATGGGTCAATACCATGGTGGTTACCCCTGGTTTTGCACTTTTTGAGCGCTTTTGCCATACGCGACTTGGAACGTTCTTTTCCGCGTGCATACGCGACTACATGGACGATCCGCGTATACCTAGAGACATACTCTTTTTCATCATAGAATTAGCACATCTTGAATTCCTTTCTTCATTGCCTTGTTCATCTTTGTGGTACATCAGTTTCCTTCATCGAGGACATATTCTATCAAGCACAACTTCATCGAGTAAGTTGTCATCATCTTCATCAAGTGGGTTGCCTTTCGGGGACTGACACTTAGCATCATATTATTAATAAACATCATATCATATCGAGATTTACATCATTTACCAAGTCCATCGTGAGAATAACTTCATCGGGTGGTTTTGCCATCGAGGACAACACACATGTCCCGACGGACGCATGTCTTCATCTTCATTCGGTGGGTTGCATCAAGGACAACACTGCATGCATAACATGACCATAATGGAAAAATGACAATAGTACTAAACAAAAACTAAAATTTATAAAGGATGGGATGAACTCTATGGAGCATTGGGAGTGAAAGAGAGATATACTTTGGTGCAAATGTAGAATATTTTTATGCACACAAGCATATTTGAATAAACAAATATTAAGGGAGTCCCATGTCTCTCTGATGGTAGGACGCGGGGTTCCTTAAAACATCTCAAAGGATAAAAAAATATATTTTTGGAAGGAATGAAGAAAGATATTCAAAATTTTGTAAGAGAAGGTCAGGTTTGCATAATAAATAAAAGAGAGATAGTAAAATCTCTAGGGTTACTTCAACCATTCCACATACATATTCAAAGACTAGAAGATATATCAATATACTTTATTACAGGGTTATTGAAATATAAAGGTAAGTATTACATTTTTGTGGTCATTTATATAGACAAATTTTGTAGATTTTTTTTGTAGAGCTCAAAGTACATAAACAACAAGCCAAGTGGCAGAAGTGTCCATGAAAGAAATTCATAGTCTTCATGGTTTTTCTAAAGTAATAGTAACAAGAAACTTTTGGAAATAATTATTTAATATGAGTGGAGAAACACTAGCTGCCATGAGTTCTACATATCAAACACAATCAAATGGTCAAACAAAAATAGTTAACAAATGTTTTTAAGGTTATCTACAATGTTACTCTTTAGAAAAGCAATCTTAATGGATGAAGTGGGTTCCTCAAGAAAGAATGGTAATATGATACTATCATACTACCTATCACACATCTACTAAAAATTCCCCATTTAAGGCCCTTTATGGATATCCAACTCCTAGTATCTCATACTTTTTGTAAGATAAGTCCAAAGTATAGGAAACAGAGTCACATATGGAAAATACTAAAGAAACTTTGAAAATTATTATGGAAAACCTTCAAATGACATGAAACATGATAAAACAACAAGGAGAACAACATTGAAGTGAAAGATAATTTGAGGAGGGTAATTGGGTATTTTTTAGATTATAGTATTATAAGCAATCTTCATTCAAGAAAAAGAAGAATAAAGAATTAGCTCAAAAATGCAATGTGGAAAAATTCGAAGTCGGGATTAAATCGGCAAGGGTCCAAAAGTTGAAATACTCGATAAAGTCAGGAATTTTTTGAAAAAGTCGACAGAAAGTCGGCAAAACTAAAAAAATACAAAAATATTCATTTTTGGAAAAAATCCTGATTTTTTCAAAAAAAATTAAAAAATTATTAAAGAAACTACCTCACTCAAGATTTTTTCGAAAAATTCGGCAAAAACTTGGGACTTCGAGGATAAAATCGTGACTTTTTCAGGGATGAAAAATTAGGCAAAAAGTCGGCCGATAAAGTCAGCTCCGGGAAAAATTCGGGATATTTTCAAAAAGTCGGGACTTTTTGCCGACTTTTTCCACACTGCAAAACTGTTATGGCCCTAAATAATTATTCATAGGATTGCACAAGTGGTATAGAAGTTATATTTTCCTTCTTCTTGCATTCATAAGGTTTTTCATGTATCTTGCCTAAAAAAGGCTTTGGGAAAAAATATGCCAATGTAAATAGAACTTCCAAAATTAGATGAAGAATGAAAGTTGATTCTTGAACCACAAAAATTATAGATAAACATTATGTATCTCTTTGACATATAAACATTATGAAGTACCTAATCAAGTAGAAGAATATTCCTATAGAATAAGGTACATGGTAAAATGATCAATTCGTGATGAAATACCCACGGCTAAAGGGTTTGTTTGAAGTTTTGACAAAGGTTTTGTTATATGTTTTATATAACGCACGGCGGAATAATTTTGTTGTTTGTTAAGGTCCCACACAATGATCAAATTTGAAGGGCAGGTCCGAATTTCAATTATAAGGGCATATATCTATGTCGCCCTTCCATAATGAAAAGCTTTAAGAAAAAAACTTTTCAATTGACCACAATAAATTATTTTTACATTTCATTTTCAGAAAGACAAAACCATCAATCTTTATATTAATAAAAGATTGTTACATATACAACAATGAAGAAGGCTCCATATTTCATTGCTTAAATATCTCATTGGCAATGTCAACATAAGTCTTGAAGACACTATTATAATAATTTGGATACATACCACCGGGATATAGGAGATTCTTATGTGTCAGATTGTGTAATGCAATTTTGACTTTGTCTCACAAGGAGCAGCAACATGGAGGTTTGGATTTTTCTTATAGAACTTTTTATTATTATTTGAAATGTTGTTTATAGATATGAATACAACAATGAAATTATGAGCATGGTGGACAATTAGTCAAGCTCATGATGCCAAACCATGATGATGTAAGTTTGGAATTTAACATTTTTACATGTTAAAGACAAATAGTCAAAATCACTGACAACTTAGTATGCCATAATTAATAATCATTCCATGTTCACTTTTGTTAATAGGTTTATGTCACACGATGATGCAGGGGCATTAGGCACTAGCCAGTAATGTAGGAGGTTTTGTCCACATGTTGTGGCTAGGAGGGTTCGAAAACATTTGAGTTATATCAGCTAGGTGTCAATACCTCAGCTGACTGTATTACTTAGACTAGTTAGAGTTGTAGGAGTCGAACAGTTTCAGTTAGTTGAATTATTATAATTAGACCTTTTGATTTCTATAACGGTCCTCTCAGAGGAACCGAAGAGCCATATGTTATGTATATAAATTGTAATTCCTCGGATGAATAAAAGTAGAGAGGGAAGAGGAGAGTAGAGAGGGGATTTCTGCAATAAACCTCTATGTGTGAACAATTGTTTCCAGTTAAATGATTTCCAAGATTAGTTTCCATTGAATTATCTCGAACTGCTAATTGTGAAGAATTGTTTAACTGTGAGGCGATTGGGTACTAATAATTCCATTCTTCTGTCTTTTAATTCTCTTAAATTTTTGGATAACCTTGTGAATTCACCCCACCCGAAGGCGAGGTCTGTGTAGAGAACCGGGGTCGTGAACACTGTTCAAATATAAAAATCCCGCTTAATAAAGAGACAAGATTGTTGTGCTTTCGGAACCTGACCTGAGAATTGGACATGAGTTAACAAACAAAAGGATAGCGGAACCAGACTTGCACCCATGGTCAAGCCCTGTACCAAAACCACGAGCGGAATCACAAAAGCGGGTTGCCCATATCGCACCGCTTTTGCGGAGTAGGCGGTATTTTCTATTCATGAGCGATTCCATAGGGAATGTGACACGTGGTGAAGTGACCCCCGGAAAACCACCATTTAACCCGCGCCATCGCACGTTAAAGCTCGACGTTGGAAGCCGAGCGAAATTGCCAAGAGTCGTTGATTTGGAGAAGGGCCATCGGACGGTGGTCGCACGTTGAACTTGCCCGGAGGTTAACTAAGGTGTGCGGAAGATATCTAGGTACGATACGAGTGTTTGATTGGTTATTGATATATATAGGAGGGGCCGGAGTATAATGAAATTGTTTAATTAAACGATTGGTGGATAATTATCATAAGTCTGGATTGTGATTGTTGTAAGGCTGGGTGGTGAAATATAAAGCCGAAAGTTCATTACAAGTTATTTATTTAAAAAGAAACGTGGAGTATAAATACAAAGTGTTGAAAGTTAAACATTGGTTATAAGGCTTGGAGATAATATAAATTAAAGTCTAACCATTGTGGATAGTATTTATTTATCAAATTCTACGAATTTGATAAATAAACCCGAAGAAAGAAGAAGTCAATTAAGACTCAGGCTGGAGGAAAAGAATGAGGTAAACCAAGGGAAAATGCTGAAAGAGCGATTGTAGACACACCATCTCTCCTCAGGGGTCCAATTTCAGTTTTGTTGCGTCACACGATGATCTCTCTTCTCTGGCATTTACTTGTATTGAAGATCACTATTCTAGGAATAAGGAGTTATTTTCTCCAAAAATAACCCTAGCCAAACATTGACAATGCATCAAGGATATCTTTCTATGCTTCATAAGTACATATGTTCTACTTCTAAATCATATCTTGGAAGTGGTTGTTTTGCTGGAAATTATTCACCAGTTGGTTTCATACCAAAGTCTTTTTCACATTTTCAGCATCCAATACATGAAAAAGATAATGGTTTAAAACAACATAAATATTTGAAATTTTACAAGAATTGTCTGGCACACTTTGAATATGAATTTTGAAGTCAAGTGCATGATGCTGTATAGGATCAAGTGTCATTTTGAATACCAAATGTTTCACAAGAAACTTCCCAACATGCTACCCTGCAGTAAGGATTAAATGACAATATTGCATCAACTATTTCCATAATAAAAGTGCACCTCGGCCATAAGACTAAACAACTACAAATGTTGTAGATCTAACAAGACCACACAATAAAATGTATTCCACAAGGCCAATACTGTATGAAAAATGAAAAGGAGTTTTCAACCAAAAATACCTTAGGCAACTAATTCAATTAGATACACCAAACCATCAGCAAAAAGGAAAACCAGCCTACTTGGCCCCAATATTTTCAGCTGGGTCCTCTAATTCAACCAATAAAAAGGCCAAAACCATAGCATTGAGATACATTTCATTACACTGTCAATAACAATAAAATTTGACTCAGCCATAACCCTTTCCTTTTATTGTTGTGAAAAGCTTTATGCATTACTTTAATATTGAATTATGAAATGTAAAGGAACTTACAAAATGTGACATTACGAACCTGGTCAAGCGCACAAGAAAAAATATCCTGGACATGACCCTGGTTGACAAGTTGTATTGCTCATGATGCAAGAGGATTTGTATCTGCACTGCCAAGTCAATCAAAATCCATCATTATCTATACAATAAATACAAGTAATTGATGTAGTATTTTTACTCTAAGATGCATTCTTATGATAATGTTAGAACATATGTTTAAAATGTCAAAACATACCTGAATAAGCTCCTCTTCGTTTCAAGAACAATTTATTGGAGTCGCATGAACTTGGAACAAGCCTCCCACGATCTGAAAGAGTAGCAACTAAGTCAACAGTGACTTTTTTTTTGCTACACTGGATCGAGGGAGGTTTGCTCCAAGATTAAATCGCTCCAATAAATTATTCTCTACTAAACAGGGCCAACCACGTGAAGGTGGAAGCTCTTATGGCCCCTCCCCCCCCTCACATCACTCTCAATTCCCAAATACCCAATCTATATTTCATTTTTTACTTTCATGAGCATAAAAAAAAATATTCAATAACTAATAAAAAAACAATTCAACAAAAAGTACGCAAGGAAACATTGAAATTAATGCTTGACATAAAAATAGTATGATAAATGAGTTTTTTATATAACGCAAAAAACGTTCCAAGTATGGTAACGTTTGTCTTATAATAATACAATATTTTACGTTATCGAATTTTCTTTTTCTTCTTCCTATTTTTAAAGCTCCTAATTACATCATCAATATCATCATGCTCTACTCCTGTTTCGTGCCTTTCGACCCGCACTGCTGACCTAGTTGCGTAGTCACGATGTCTGGTCTCATCCAATGACGGGGCATCGCCTACAAAAACAGATAATATTAAATTTTAATTGTCAGTTTTTAAATATCATTGAACTAGTTCGGTAATATTAATTAAAAAAATTGCAATGAGATTATTTACCTGGTGCACCAGTTGTCGGCGCTGACCTAGTTGCGTAGTCACGATGTCTGGTCTCATCCAGTGACGGGGCATCGCCTACAAAAACAGATAATATTAAATTTTAATTGTCATTTTTTAAATATCATTGAACTAGTTTAGTAATATTAATAAAAAAAATTGCAATGAGATTATTTACCTGGTGCACCAGTTGTCGCCGCTGACCTAGTTGCGTAGTCACGATGTCTGGTCTCATCCAGTGACGGGGCATCGCCTACAAAAACAGATAATATTAAATTTTAATTGTCATTTTTTAAATATCATTGAACTAGTTCGATAATATTAATAAAAAAAATTGCAATGAGATTATTTACCTGGTGCACCAGTTGTCGCCGCTGACCTAGTTGCGTAGTCACGATGTCTGGTCTCATCCAGTGATGGGGCATCGCCTACAAAAAGAGATAATATTAAATTTTAATTGTCAGTTTTTAAATATCATTGAACTAGTTCGGTAATATTAATAAAAAAAATTGCAATGAGATTATTTACCTGGTGCACCAGTTGTCGTCGCTGACCTAGTTGCGTAGTCACGATGTCTGGTCTCATCCAGTGACGAGGCATCGCCTACAAAAACAGATAATATTAAATTTTAATTATCAGTTTTTAAATATCATTGAACTAGTTCGGTAATATTAATAAAAAAAATTGCAATGAGATTATTTACCTGGTGCACCAGTTGTCGTCGTTAGGACTGTTGCCCTGTCTTCCTCTCTGGTGGTAAGATCCTCAAGGGAAACATTCTCTGTCATTTAAACAAAAAACGTTATAAGGACAACCATCAAGGTATAATTAGAAAAAATTATAAGTGGAAATTAATTACCGTCATGGCCCTCATTGATAGTAGCATTGTCGGCTTGGTCCCTACTACAATGATCAGGTTGCACGTGAGGATCATCTACATTTGGCTCTAAAACTGGGTTATTTGCGTCGTCGGTAGTGTTTCTCCCCTGATTTAAACAAAGTTGTTAGACATTAAATTTATGGATGAAAAAAAACATATTGAAAGGTTAATGTTTTACCTTATCAGGCATTCTGGATCTTGGGACC